>JAAGKR010003864.1:31033-68580 GCA_011419295.1 Clarias macrocephalus
TATATATATATATATATATATATATATATATATATATATATATATATATATATATATATATATATATATTGTATGTTGTATAACATGTTATATGTTATATAACAGTATATAAAGAGTGAGCCAAAAAAATGTATACACACTTCAGGAAAAGAAAAACTTTTCTAAATACTAAATTTATTGCTATACAGTATACTATATATATATATATATGATAATAATATGATAATATTATTGATTTTATATTGATATAATATACATTACACTAAGTGTGTATAGATTTTTTTTTGCTTACTCAGTATATACTACTATATATCTACTGTATATAGGTGTTTTAGTGAACTCTGAATGGAAACGTTTCACTTAACTGTCTTGCTTTTCACTTGTGGTGAAACCTACAATTTTAAAAATCCTTTAAAAGTTTACATGCGGATGAAACAATGATCCGTTTAATAAGAAACATATTTAATTCTGGGAAGCCTCTTTTCTTATATAGAAGTGCAATATTTTCCCATTCTGTCATATGTTTATAGCAAAGTTATTGCAAACAGTTATGTTCCACTGACTTTGTTTTTAAACCACAAAAAAAAAAATAAAATACAGATGTTGCCAGGATCTGTGGTGGCGAGGAAAAAAAAAAAATCATTCCCTCTTGACTTTTTCTTGACCCTCTTGAGACCAACAGAGTAGTGTGTAACATGCTCCTTTAGATCCCCCCTCCTGGGAATTAAGTGTGTTATGGTTGTCAAGGTAGGAGCCCCGAAGGAACGAACAGTAGCAAGAGTCTGCTTGAAGGTGGAGGATGAGACGAGAGTGAAGAGGGACAGGAGGGGATCCCCTGAGGGAAGGTCTAAAAGCGCAATAACATGTATGACACACATCTCCCTCAAGCCATAACGGCTTTTTTCTCCAGTTCCTCTTAAAATGGACCAATGTTCTAACTGCTGGATTTAGTCAACGTGTTTTATTTCACAATATTTTTTTTATTGAATTCTTTATCATTAAAGTAACAATGAAAATTGGTTGAATGGAAATGTGGTTAACTGGGCAGACCGGAGCAAATGAGTACAGTCACACCAATTCCAACTCGTCTACAGTATGAAGCTCGCTGTACTTTACTGTAGCTCTGGACTCTCTCGGGGGTCTGTCTGGGTAGCCATGGAGATGGAGTGATTTCCATCCCTCCGTACAAACACAGGGATCCCTCGTGGAATCTACTGGGATATGGCCCGTTCATGTCACAAGCTTGTTAATATCGTCACAAGAGAGCGCACAGCGAGGCAGGGGGCTGGAGGGTTTCCATGCAGTAGGCTAAGCGTGAGAAGGAGTGTGTGTCCCTGGAAATAGTGGAACCGGCTACTTGACCACAACTTGTGAAAAAGAAAAAAAAAAAGTGACAGATTTACCAACATTATATTAGCAGAGAAGATGTTTAGGGGAGGGGTGGGGATGCATGGGAGTTTTTAAGCACTGTTACAACCTCTGGAGGTCTCTGCAAATTCAGTGATCAATAAAAGATGTGCTTGGTTTGGAAAGAAATAGACAAAATAACGTACAGTTAAAAAGGACAGGAAACTCACCAGAATAAGGCGAGGCATGTACTGTACAGTATGTCTGCAGTTTTATCGCTAAATCTGCTCATACGTTTGCCAGGCTTTTGATCAAAAAGCGTGCACGCGCAACTCACTTTCACTTTGCAAAAGGCAGTGTTTATTGTTTAGTGTTCTGTATATTTAAAGTGCATATACACAATAAAACAATATTGTTTTAGGCTAACTCATCAAACACTTTTCTAGTCTTTGTTGTACTTTGTCTTTTTGCACACACGCGCGGGTGCATTACAATAACAATAATAAATAGCAAGCAACGATGACGGGCCCAAGCACCCTGTGCCACCGCCACCCCGGGGCCACCGCACAACCTGTGCATGATTCGAGTGTGTCAAGACCTCGGAAAAGCCATCAGCACCCGGTTGTACCGCAAAACCTGCACATGTCACAGGGCTAATGTCAGTTTGGGCCCTAAATATTTGTTGAGTGCAGCCTTAGTGTGTGTGTGTGTGTGTGTGTGTGTGTGAGTGTTAACATTTGCAGTGAAAAACTCACCCAAACACTATAGGTGCGCCGGACCCTCTTGTTTTCCTAAGGATTATTCTTTATGGCGTCGTTCCTCATTGTGACGTCACTGAACATGATGTCACTAAAGGTGTCACTGAATATAATGTCACTCAATATAATGCCACACAGAAAGTTATGAATCATTTTTCAGTGTACGTTTAAGACATTATCACGGCTGACCGGTATAAATTATCGCAATCGTATAAATTCCCTAGGAGGAGTATATCAAAATCCATCGGGTGCGTTTTTGCGAACGACCCAAAATAACCGGCCTCCTGTTGAGTTGAGCCCAGGACATGCAGCGCGAACGTTTTTTGACTCAGTGAGCTTTAAATGTGTACCGAGTTTCGTGTGCCTACGTGAAAGTGTGTATGAGCTATCCAGCAAATTCTCGTGTGCGGGCCCCTGAGGGCCCCGGGCCACACGACTCTCAGGCATCCGAATGGCAGCAGATTCCAACCTGTCTGCCAAGTTTCATGAGTTTTTGAGCATGTTAAGACCCCCGAAATGTTCAAAAGTGTGGGGAAATTAAAAAAAAAAAAAATCCTTAGGAAAACAAGAGGGTCCTGCACACCTATAGTGATTGGGCCCTAATAATAATAATAATAATAATAATAATAATAATAATAATAAATTCACAGCACTAGTACTACTACTACTACTACTACTACTAATAATAATAATACTGAATGGAGAAAGCACAGTGAAAGAAGAATCATCATTGAAGAAGAGAAGATAATGAAGAATAAATACATTTCAGTATTTACTGTTTGAGCTCGACACTTTTATGAGCTCTGTCGCTTGCCGTCAACGGGCACCTAAGTGTAGTGATGGGTTGTTCATGAACGATTCGTTCTATTTGAATGAATCGTTAACATGACTCAGAAGAACTAGTAGTCTCGGAGAGTGATTCGCTCATTTTCTACTGGGCGCGCATGCGCAAATCTTCACAAAACCTCCGTTGGTTATGTACAGCAAACAGTATTGAACATTTCTCCTCAACGAATCTTCCAAGTCTCGAGTCGTGCGTTCTTTTGTCACGTGACTCCCAAAGACGTTACGAAGTGCAATAGATTCAAAAGAACGAACGACTCAGACTTGAAGATATGATGGTGAGCTGCTCATTCTGTTTATATTATGTCCTTAGCTGCATTGTATTGTTTACGTTACTGGGCCTATAGCCAAAATGTGTGTATGTAGACGTGTTGGGGGTCTGGTTATTGAAAATGTAACATTTTATTTTATTTATGGTCAAAAGAACCGTTTTCTTCAAAAGATTTGTTCGTTTTGATGAACGAGATTCAAAGAACCGAGTCACTAAAATGATTCAAACTTTGACTCTTTGAATGATTCAAACTTTGATTAAAACACGACTGCCCCCTACAGGTAATGAACGTCATGTTCACAGCTTCCCGCGCAGCTGCTGCGGCAGCTCGCGAGATCCCTTTTCTCGACACGTGCGTTCTTAACGGCCAGATCTGCAGTTTCCAGTATGCTGTATGCTGGCTAGTCAAAGGGGGTATTGTATCAGATATCATTATTTTGTAGGTTATTATTTTGTAGGTTAACACTAAAGTTAATACGCACTTACCTTTAAAAAGAAAAACGTGTATAAATATTTTAATACTAAATGTACTGCTATCCGTCATAAGCTGATATACACTACCGCTTAAAAGTTTGCACATTTCCATGTTTTTGCTTAGTGATATATTTTCTATATTCTCAATGCTTTATTTTCTAAATCCTCCATAACGGCTCTATTCTAAGGAGCTGTTTGTTAATTGGTGATTTCTGAATGAACGTCTCCTCTGCACCAGAGGTAAGTTTTGCTCTTGCTTTCAGGAAGGTCTTCACGAGAGACAGTTTCATCATGGAGCTTAATGGGTTTTGCGAATACACTTGACAATATTGTTCTCGTTTAAGAACTGTTCCAGAACAGCTGAACTTCATGCCTTAAAATAACAGACTGTTGTTGTTTTTACTTAATTAATGTTGTTATTTAATAGTCTTGAAAAACTATTAATGGTGTTAATAATGGTATTACATAAGCAAACAAAGACAGTTATGGAAATGGGCTCTTATTCTTTTATTATTATTATTATTTTTTTATATTGGACACAAGCATCTTCATCTCAGCTTCACTCAAAAATATTTTTCCCCTGCTCTTTTCATTTCCTCCGCTCTCGGATAACTGAGTCTCTGCAATGCTTTTCTTTTATTGGTTCACAATTGAAGCACTTGAATAAATGTGGGCATGTTTCATGTACAGTAGATGTTGTGGTGCGTTTTATGCGAAGGATATGCACATAAAGACGAGCGGGCTGGAGACGCCATCCACACAGGCCGAAAAAATGATTCATTGTTTGGACAAAAAAAAAAAATGTAAATCTTCACTCGTTTTGATGTTTTTTGACAGTTTCATGAAACAAAAGCAGATCCGTGTGTGTCATTTGGGTGTTCGGATCTGTCCAAGCTTCTATGCAACTTTGATGAGGCAAGGGGCCACTTGTTTTTTTTAAATTTTTTTTAAGAGAGAACACTAGAAGTTATAACAAGAACGATTTTCGTAAAGGAAAAGTCAGTAGTTTTTCCAAACGTTTGAGAACAAAACATGAATAATTGTGTGCCATTTTTATGCAATATTTGTAGATCATAGTTTTTTATTAATCTATATCCTCATGGTGACAAGACCATGCCACATCTGTCTAGTACTAACCCTAAATAAAAACATACATAATTATATACTGTAAAACTTTTAGAGAAAAGCTTTGCCTTATGTCAATCAAGGGTTTCCATGAAAGTCGATATCCCATGCGTATCCCACTGGGGCTGGTAGTACTTATGTCAGGACTCTTCTGAGTGCAAGTTAAAAGTAATCATGAAGAGTTCAAGCGAAGAAGAAATCGAAGGTGATGAGATCAAAGTGACAGGAAAACATAGGAGTTTCTAGTGTGGTTGAGGACAGCCTTGCGTGAGCTTATCGACGCCTGTGATTGGATTTCGAACTGTGATGATGTGGGAGCCGCCCATCCCTCCCATCCCCCTACGGCTAATTTGGGAACGCCAATTAGTCTAATCTGCATGTTTTTGGACGAAAACCAGAGAAACCTGGAGGAAACCCACCAACATGCACACTCCATGCACACAGACCCGAGACAGGAATCAAACCCAGACGCTCGAGGTGCAAGGCGACAATGCTAGCCACTAAGGCACCGTGCCGCCACATACAGTATTAAGATCAGGCTAAACAGTGATACCTGTGTGCAGTAATATTTCACCACCCCTCATTCCTTTATATTGTGCTCCCGAAGAGCCAGGTGTTATTCTAAGAGATTCTAAACTGTTCAAATATTACAATTTCTTCATCATGATGCGCACTTTGAAGCGGTTTGAATGATTTTCGGCACCAACACTTACACAAAGGAAACTTTTCCGCTTTCAAGCTCTCCAACAAAGTCTGTTTTTGGAGATAACAAGCGGACAGTCTGAGATCCCTAATCATTTTCAGGCCTGCTTTCATGTCCAAAGTGAAAAAAATCGGTCTGGGAATTTTACCTTGTAGTGACCGAAAAATGAACAAACACACACACATAGTGAAACTTTTTTTTTTTTTTTTTTTACTTTCATGGTCTACAACAGTATTGATCAGACAATAGCAGCAGATAGGGTGGACATGTTTCTGGAAGATAAAACACTTGTCGATGTCTGGCACACCCCTGAAATTGTTATAGATATTAAATTCTCTGCACATTACATTACATGTGTATGCCCCGATTCCCCAAACATTACAAACAGCACAAATCAGCCTTAAGACAGCTGTGGAGTATCCTCTCTCCACCCATGCTGTGCAGCTTTACATACAATACATTACTTTGGCTTACCGAGTGTCATATAATCCATACGGCATATTTTCTATGCTTACTAAAGTCAGACCACTATGATTCATCAGAAGTAGTACACTTCAAGCACATCAAAGATGCCCAAACACCCCCTTAACGCATTCTTAATTGTCTATGGGCCACACCACCTGTCCCAGATGACCTGTATCATTTGTCAGTGTCAGTAATTCTGCCATATGGAGGACAGGCAGACCCCAACTGCAGTCATGCAACCCAATAGTCAATGTGATATATTCAGCATCACCAGTGTACTAATCACCGGCCTGATCATCTGTCATCATCTGCACCTGTTTCTCACTGGATCATGCCTTAAGTTAGATGTCTGTTTTGTTTTTATAATGCTTGAATGATTCATAGGTCACTGTGCGGCTTAACAAACAAAAAACATTCCCCTGAAACTGATCAGGGACAGGGACTGAACTCAAAATGAGATGAGAACTTGTCAAAAAGAGTAAAAAAAAAATCATAATCATGTTCAAAAGGTAGTAACCATTGTTTTAATTCTATGTTGTTTTTTATTTATTTATGTATAAACATAATAAAAATCGTTTGATCATAGCAAAATTAGACAAACACAGTCTCAGACAAACAACATTTCATTTTTTCCCCACTGTTCCATTATTTATTTAAGATTGTCCTGTTGTATGACCGAATTTCGACCAAACCTTATCTGTTGGACAAATAGATTTTAAAATTTTTCCTCTATAATACTCTGCTATACAGTACAGATGAGTTCATGAATGACCCAATGACACTGTAAGCTGCTGAGGTCCTGTGGCTGTAAAACAAGCCCAAATCATCACTTTCCACTGCTTTGCATCACAGTGTGTATGAGGTGTTTCTGCTCAAATGCTGTTAGGTTTTTGCCAAACATGGCCACTGGGCATTGACGCCAAACAACTTTGGCCAAAAGCCTTTTGTTTTGTTCAGATGCTTCACTTTTGCGAACCTCGGCCGTGTTGCCGTGTTCTTTGTAGACAAAAGAGGCTTTCTCCTGGCAACCCTCCTGGCAACTGTATTGAATGCTTTCTCACTGTACAATGTTGAACTCCAAATTGTTTGCAAATGGTTTCTCAGATTGATGTGCAGCAACAACAATTTCTCTAAGACCATTGCTTCTGTCTTTCCCTCTTGGCATTGTGCTAACACACACCTGAATGCTCCAGACCGGGAAACTGCCAAAACGTCTGCTTCCCCCCCCCCCCCCCCCCCTCTTTTAATAGAGATCTGCACAGCTGCTGATGACCAATCAATCAAAGACTAATTATTAACAGCACCTGGCTACAAGTTGCCCTCTTACATCATGTGGAAGCAGTAAGGGGGTACTTAGTACTGGCCGCATGTTTTTTTACTTTTTGTAGGATTTTTATAGGTTGTATTTGCCTAATATTGAGACCCCCTACAATAAGATAGTTTTTTTTTTTGTTTATTATATTTTTACACGAAAACACATAGAATCAAAAGAAGAGAGAGTAAAAATGTCATGTAAATAACCACGCTGAAATACAATAAGTAACAGGCCACAGGTGAGAATCATCATGTGTTACCTGCTGTTTCGACCCTCTCCATAAAAACAATCTAACTTAAGACATGATGCAGGTGCAGATGATGACCGATGATCAGGCTGGTGATTTAACATACTGGTGATGCTGAATTCTGAGTGTGTGGGACAGATGAGAGGGGAAATGAGGCCGCTGCTGAAGTTGTTACATAAACAACCAGTTTTTAAATTGTATCTTTAGGCACTTTGCTGCCTGACGCAGTAAAAGATTTGTTCGCTTTTTAAATTTAATCTACATCATTTAATTCTATTTCATTTAGAATAAATGATGGGGTTAAGACTTTTTTTTTTTTACAGAACTATACATATATAAATGTTTCTATTAATTTATATTTTTCTAAGATTTTTTCCCTAATTTAGTCGTGTCCAATTCCTCCCAGTCACTAGGGGGCTCCACATTAAGGCTACTACGACCACTCAGTTGGGAGGTCATGTTTCCTCTGAGCCACGTGACCTCATCGACCGCATCTTTTCGAACTGCTCGCTCACAACTGTTGGGGGCGGAGTGACACACTTGGAAGACAGCGCTATCCGTTCCTTCCGCTTGCACGAGCTAACAGACGCCCCTGACTGGCCGTAGAGCCGTAATTAATGTGAGAGCACTAAGTGCCTCCCATCCCACCCTACTGAGAGAGCTCGGCCAATTTGCTCTCTCCTGGCCCTCGGCTGCAAGAAGCTACAGCATTACCTGGGACGCGGTGATCGGCCGAACACTTTACCACTGCGCCACTCATGGGTCATATAAATGGGCTAGCAACAAGTCTGGATGCACTACTTGACCATTTATTTGGTTTCAAATGGAAGATTTTTCATTAACTTGTCTTCCAGGAAATGTTTTACTAGCTTCTACACTTATACTGTAGTATGCGTGTCACTCCCAGGGGCAAAACTCAAGGTGATTTCACAGATTTTAAGGTGTGTGCTCGGCTGTGCACCTTCAGCGGAGAGACTGGCTGTTCTGGTCTGATGGATAGTCAGCTACCCATTGCAATTTCCTTTCCTCCAGTGAGAAAACACTTTTCCAGTACAGAACCAAAACTCTGTAATATGCAGTGCAACATTCTCAGTTTCCCAACTAGAGTTGCAAACACCATCATCTCAGCCAGACACATAAATAGAACATATGCCAGTATCAGGTTTGCCACTGGTTTTCTATCATTGAGGTTTGCATCGCACGAGACTTAACTGGCATTGTAGCTCACTTGGAATCATTTACCGTTGCAAGATCAAAAGCTTTGTTTGGTTCACCACATGCATTTCCTTTGGTTCCAAAACATATCCTTGAATTGCTTGGTGTCTGGTGTAACTTTGCAAGGACGAACATTCTGGATGCCAGAGCTGCGCCAAATGGAATGGTGCATCACTCTGCTGATATGAATAGCTTTATCAGCCATTACCGCTAATGTCTGCACCGTAGGCATTACTATCACCCTTCTGCATCTTTTATCAGCAGCCATAGTTGCTGATAGCCAAAGTTGCATACCAAGAAATGGGTTAGACATTTGATCAGCTAAGTTGAGTAGAAGATCCGGTTTCAAATACACTAACACAGCATTAATATCAACTTTCAGCACATTTGCTGCTGCTTCTGCTGCTGCTTCGCAATCCCGAATTAGGCTCTGATCATCAAAATGTACCAGTGGAGTGCTAGCTGTACTTTTCATCAAAATGGCCTCATTAATCAAGTTTAAAAAATGACAAGCAGTCACTGGGAATATATCAGAACGTGTCTCTACCGCATCCCGGGCAGCTATACTAAGATCCCCCAAGTTCTGATATTCACATTGCCTCTAAAAGCTCTTGCATTTGTCTCATGCCTTCGTCTCTTCAGTTATAAAGACTCTTTTATATGCTTTTCCCCCCCTGTTCCAGCCACAACAACACAAGCATTTTGCAGCCCTCTCTGCTAACGGAGTATCACAGGAAAGGAAAAATATAGTCAGCCATACTCACTTAGCCTGCATGTTTCCCGTATCTCTATTAACGTTATGCTGTCATAATGAAAAATCTCTGTAAGTGCTTCTCAAAAAAAAAAAAGAAGAAGAAGAAGAAAAAAAATAAAGCTTTGGTCCCAACAGAGCAAACAGACTGAAATACAAGAGGTTGGAAATGATAAGTATATATAATAATACAGTTAGCTATCCTGTCTGCACACTGACACAAACAACACCAACAACAGGACATGTGAGAACACGTGCCACCATGGTGAGAACAGGAGTTTCAAGTGAGGCAAACATTAGAATTATCATCACCCAATGTGAGTGTTAATACACACCTGTTTTAGGGTAAAGATTTATCAATAAGAGTAACAAGAGTTGAGTCTTGAATCCAGCTCCTGAACTCCTCAAGTTCTCAAGCATGACAAGAATGATGAGTAATGTAGTGGGGATAGACTATCAATGTGGGGTCATGACTGAAATGTAATAATAATAATAATAATTCATATATTTGTCACATGTACCCTACAGCCCAGGGAAATGACTGTTTCAAATATCCCAGTTAGGATACTGAGATTTGAACCCTCGATCGTCTGATCAGTAACCCACAGCCAGTGGTGATTAAGCCGCCACTTTGCATGTGCATTTATCCTAATTATAATATCTGATAATAATAACAAACTGAATTGAAACTGAATTGAAATCCGAAGATAACACCATAACATTAACAGAACACAGTTACGAGAGTAAAAACCCCCTTAATATAATCCCCTGCTACACTAAAGCACATATCCCAGCGTTTCACTAGTGCTTGCATACCATCATGGAAGAAAGTTTTCTCAGTACGCCAGAGTCATGATCAGACTGCCTGCTTCATGCCTGAAACACTGGCCTCCCAGGAACTCCTTTAATGGCCCAGACATGTGGAAATGGCTTGGACCGAGGTCAGGACTGTATGGGTGAGGTGCTATTTAACTCTCAAGTGAGTTCCCGTAAGTTTGTTTGTTCCGAGTTGGGATCGTCAGTCATGAATATCATGGCCTTCTTTACAACGTTTGCACCATTCAAATGTTTAACTGGGGCTGAGAGTCTCGTCGCTGTGATGTGCTTGAAGTCCGTAAATGTCAATCGGTTTTTACGCTTTATTCTTCTGCTCATTAGACAACAAGTCCTAGTTTGATTCTGATTAGGAGTTTGTTACAGACCGCACATTTCCATGGCACAGGTTTTACACTGGATGCCCTTCCTGAACAAACCCTCCCATTTTTATCAGGGCTTGGTACCAGGACCTAGGATTCCTTGCATCCTGTGCCAGGGTTTGGGCATTGGCTGGGAAGCAAATCTGGTTCTTTTGCATGGCACGTGAGAAGCCTACCACTAGCTAATATCAATACTCATAATAATAATTAATATTGGTGTGGGTTGATATTGAAAGAGCATATTAAACAAAGTAGTGGCATAGTGCTTAGCACTATGGGCTTGCAGATCTGTGGGTTTAAATCTCACCTTGGGTCTGCGTGTGTATGGATTTTGTATGTTTTCCTCGTGCTTGGTAGGTTTCCATCTGGTACTCTGGTTTATTCTCACAGTGCAAAGACAGGCAGATTAGTCTAATGGCCCATAGTGCGTGAGAATGAGTGTGTGTGTCTCTGTGTGTCACGTTATTGGTGCCAATAACGCCAAGGTCGTAGGTTTTTTGAAGTAGTTTTGGCTCAGTGTGTTAAGGCGCTCTGAGTTACTAACCGGAAGGTTGGCAGTTCAATCCCTAGCTCCGCTAGGTTGCAGCTGTTGGGCCCTTAACGCTGTGTGCTCCAGGGGTGCTTTATAACGGTTGACCACGCAACACACTCTGACCGCAGACAACTAACAGAAACTGTGATATTCAAAAAATAACAATTTCACTGTGCAGTAATGTATATGTCACGAATAAAGATTGATCTTAGTCTGTTTGTGTGTGTGCCCTACGATGGATTGGCGCCGTGTCCAGGGTGTACCCCTTGTATCCAAAATCTCTTAAGATACTGTAGGCTCCAGGCTTCTCGCGTCCCTGTACAGGACAAGTGGTATAGAAAATGAATAAATTAATGCATGCCTTAATACATTACTATGTGCTACTTGGTAAAATATTAGCAGGCTATATTAGTGCTGATCGCGGCACTGTCATGTAGTGGTTAGCACTGTCGCCTCGCACCTCCAGGCTCCAGGTTAAATTCCTGCCTCGGGGGCCGTGTGCATGGAGTTTGCATGTTCTCTCCATACTTGGTGGGTTTCCTCCGCCAGTCCGTAGATTCACAGATTAGACTGATTGGTTTTCCCAAATTGCCCATAGTGTGTGAGTATGTGTGTGAGCCCTGGATTGGCACCCTATCCAGGGTGTACCTCGCCTCGTGCCCTAAGTCTCCTGGGATAGGCTCCAGGACCCCATGATCCTATATACAGGATGAAGCAGTATAGACCTTAAGTGAATGAGTGAGTGAGTATTACTGTTGTACTGTATATTCAGGTAAGATGCAATGTACTGTAGTAACTTACAGTATGACCTGAAATAGAACAGACTGATGGAGTTTCATACTCATGAAGTTAGTTTGGCCTCTGGGACTCTGTGACCCTTGTCTAAAATGAGCACTGCATGAAGAAAGCCGAGCTGCCGTCAAGACTCCGAGCCAGACAGAATCGGTTCAGCAGGAAAGGGAATGTGGGTGGAGGAAGAGAAAGACGGAGTGAGGCAGAATGAGCGATGTGAAAAGAGAAAGAGCAAGACCTTGGTGGGCTGAATATTATTTTTGACTTGCTAATTAAACTGTAATCTTTTATATTTCAATAACAGTTGGCCATTCCATGATTAAGACGGTGACATATTATTATTTTTTTAAACATGTTGATTTATTTCTAAAGGTAATGCATGAAAACCAACAAAAGTTGCATAAATGTCACACTCGAGGCATTTGTAGAACTGTTGTATGAAAGCAGTATCACACTGGAGGTCATGTCCAGAATATCCAGCTTTTATACAACAGTTATACAATCGCCATTTATTATCAATGTTTGCTTATTAGAAATCCTTCCATGTCTGGCGGAACTAGCTGTTAATAATAGATGATGTTTATAAAGTGTGGTATTCGGTACAACAGCATGACCTCCAGTGTAATATTGCCTTTATACAACAGCTATACAAATGCCACATTATCAGTATTGGAGGAGCAAAATAACTGGTCTAATAAACAAAGAAATCATAATCTGTTGATAATAAATGGCATTTGTATAACTGTTGTATAAAAGCAATATCACACTGGAGGTCGTGCTGTTGTACTGAATATCAACACGGCTGTGAAATCTTCGTCATTTGAACTGTGCCCTCGTGTCTACGTCCGCATCAGAGCCGTGTTGAGATTCAGTGCAACAGCATGAGCTCCAGTCTGATATTGCTTCTATACAACAGTTATACAAATGCCATTAGCAACAGTTAGTTACAAGGACAAAGCAGTGCCCTTGATCAGAGGATTTAGACGATTTTGTGATTCACCCTTGTGTTAAAAGCTAGTTAGCTTTGTAACTGGTTTTGAATGTGGGTTTTGGCAGGCAGCTGATCTCTCTACAGTATTGCAGTCGGTACCAAACTACCCTCACCCACATTGGCGTCCGACAGTTAGGGTGATATCTACAGTATAGATAAACATCCCAGTGCTGTTACTGTGTATTATAACCACTCATGGAATACTGTACCTCTCATCCAATCGGTTGGAACTAGTTGGTGTATAGTAATAATAAAGCTCTATTATACAATAACTATCATAAATTATTTTAAAAAAAGCAATTTCATTACACTTACAGTATATGCAAATCAATAAAAGCTACAGCCACTAGCTGTGACTCTCATTTAGGCCATAACCTCTACTTTTCATACAAACTGACTTGGAAGAAATATTTGCATAGTGTTTAATACACACTAATCAGCCATAGCATAATTAAAAACTAATATTGAATAGGTCCCTCTTTTGCCACCAAAACCGTAATGACCCGTGTGTTCTAACACCTTCTTAAAGGAACCAGCATGAACCTTTTTCTTAATTTGGTCTACAGTAGCTCTTCTACTGGATCGGTCTACACAGGCCAGCCTTTGCTTCCCATGTGCATCCCATGAGTCTTAGCCACCTATGACCCTGTTGGAAGTTCGCCGGTTTTCCTTCCTCGGATCACTTTTGGTACTGTATGTCCTGACCACTGCAGCCTGGTCCCACAAGAGCTGCAGTTTTGGAGTTGTTCTGACCCATTATGTATATCCATCACAACATGGCCCATTTTCAATATCTTGATACAATAGCTGTTGGAAGTGGGTGGGTTATACTGTATTAGGCAGAAAAAATTGGGCAAACTTAAGAATTTGAGTGACTATGACAAGGACCAAATCATGATGGCTCTTGTGGGATGTTCCTGGTCTGCTGTGGTCAGGGCCTACCAAAAGTGATCCAAGGAAGGAAAACCGGTGAACTGATGACAGGGTCATGGAGGGCCAAGACTTGTTGAGGGATGGGGAGCGAAAGCTGCCCCGTGTAGTCCGATCCGATAGAAACGCTAATGTAGATCAAATTGATGAAAAGTTTAATGCTGGTTGTGATAGAAAGGTGTCAGAACACACAATGCATCACAGTTACAGTATATTGGGAGAAGGCGGGACCGACTCCAAATTAGGTGCATGGTCATAATGTTACGGCTGATCGGTGTATGTGTTTATTGTTCAGACATGAAACCATACAAAAGAATCATATTTTGTACATTTGTACATATTTTTGTAAAAAAAATTGTACAGTAGAGTCAACATTAAACTTCAATATTTCTACAGGGTTTTAGCTTGAGACGTTTTAGGAACTTGAAAGTGATCGAAGCTTGCAAAGCAAAGTGAGATGGTTTTCAGATTGTTTTTAACAAAAGAAATCCTAACGAACGTCTTCAGAGTGAAAGTAGATAACCAAAGTTCGCTTTCTGAGAGGTAAGAGATATATTTAGCAGGACATTCACAGAAGGTTTATTGCACATCAATCCTCCCCTCCAGCGAAACCGCGAGTGTGTATACAGTACCGTATGTGCGAATTCGGCACAGAGGAACAATGAAACCGAGAGCGCGCACGGAGTGAGAGGTGAGAGTGTTTCTTCTTGACGACTCGGTGCTGGATTTTAATTGGGGAAAAGGCTGACAGCTTTGTGTCTGCGCTGCAGAAGTGTGTCTCTGCAGTCATGGCCCGTCTGCTCATTCACACGCTCACACAAATACGCGCTCTCAATATGAACACATGCACAACTCCCGGTATGTACTTCAGTATGTCAAACAAGAGGCAGGAAGGGAAAAAAAAAGAGCGCAGGGATGAGAATGGCAGCGTAGTTCAAGCAACATAAAACAGCTCATTCATATTCATGATTAAAAAAAAAAAAAAAAGCCTGAATTTGGAGGAATACGGTTCATCTTAAAACGCAGCACACGAAAAAGAAACCTCAGTTGCTTTAAAATAATATAGTAGTCCTCTTCATGTTTTTGCCCCATCTTAAATTTTTTTTACTCGCATATTTGTCACATTTAAATGATTCAGATCATTAAACAATGTTTTAAATATTGCACAAAGATAACCCGAGTAAATAGAAAATGCAGTTTTTAAATGATGATTTCATTTATTAAGGGGAAAAAAAAAACTGTCCAAACCTGTCTGGCCCTATGTGAAAAAGTAATTGCCCCCTAAACCTAATACCTGGTTGTTCCACCCCTTGCACAAGTCGCCCAGGTCCTGAAGGTGCAAAGCAACCCCAAACTACCACCACCATGTTTGACTGTTGGTACAGCATGATTAGTTGCTAGTATGTTAGTTTTTTATGCCAGAGGTTACAGGATGCACACCTTCCGAAAAGTTCAACTTTTGTCTCGTCAGTCACAGAATATTTGCTCGAAAGTTTTGGGGATAATCAAGATATATTCGGGAAAATGTGACACAAGCCTTTTAGGTCAGCAGTGGCTTTTGCCTTGGAACTCTCCCATGGGTTGTGTTTTTTCTCCAGTCTGTTTCTTTATGTTGAATCATGAACACTAACCTTAACTGAGGCAAGTGAGGCCTGCAGTTCATTAGAAGCTGTTTTGCGTTCTTTTTTTATCAGATCCTGAATGAGTAGTTCTTGTGCACTAGTAGTACTTTTCTTTGGCTGGCCACTCCTGGGAAGGGTCACCACTGTTCCAAGTTTTCTCCATTTGTGGATAATGGCTCTTACCATAATTTGCTGGAGACGAAAAGCCTTAAAAATGCTTTGGTAAACGTTTCCAGACTGATGAACTGTATGTCAATTACTGTACTTTGTTTCTCTTCTGTTCTTGAATGGCTTTAGATTGCGAGATCTTGTAGTGTGCACTCTGTCACTTTGTCAGACAGGTTCTATTTAAGTGATTTCTTGATTCTACAGGTCCGGTAGTAATCATGCCTGGATGTGGCAAGTAATATTTAACTCTGCTTTACCAGTTCATTCATGATTTAGGTAAAAAGGGTGGAATTACTTTTTCTCAGCTTTTTTTCCCCCTTAATAAATGAAATCATTTAAAACTGCATTTGGTATTTACTTGGGTTATCTTTGTATAATATTCTTTTTTGTTTTTATGAGCTCAATCATTTAAGTGTGACAAAAAACAAACAAACAAACAAACAAAAAAAAAACAAACAAACAAAAAAAACAAGAAGGGGCAAATATTAATTACAGTGCTGTGAAAAATGTGTAACATTCTGATCCTTACAGTATGAATATTAGGAATATTTAAATGCACAGAAACCGATACACGAATTTATGTTTAAAACATATGTTCAGTAAAAAACGCATGTTAAAGTTATTAAATGAATGTATTATGCATACATGAACACGTGTGATGTGTACATTAAATCAAGGTGCACCTTGATGGTCCGAGTTCGATTCCCGGCCGGGATCGATTCCTGTCTCTGTGTGCATGGAGTTTGCATGTTCTCCCTGTGCTTGGTGGGTTTCCTCTGGGTACTGTTGTTTCCTCCCACAGTCCAAAGACATGCAGATTATGCTGATTGGTGTTCCTAATGTGAGTGAGTCTATATGTGTGTGCCCTGCGATGGATTGGCACCCTGTCCAGGGTGTACCCCGCCTCGTGCCCTTAGCCTCCTGGGACAGGCTCCAGGCTCCCCGTAACCCTGAATACAGGATTAAGCGGTATAGTTGATGAGTGTGTGAGTGTTTGAATGTTTTCCAACAGGAATTTTTGGTTATGAAAACATTGTGGTGATGTTAATTTGGAAAAGTAATGGAAAGTAAACAAACGCCTCTAACACAATGATGCAAAAATGACTGATTTTTTTTTTAACAATCTTAATTCCAAACCGATGGCCTGGGCAGGGTTCAGACTCTGGCCTGATGTACAGTATAAGGACTAACTGCTTACCACTGGACCACTAGGAAACATGCTGTTGATGTCTGATGTTTGAAAATGCACTTACATAACAATGAAGGCCACAAAAAACAAAAACAAAAATGTTTTACAGTAATTTACAGAAATAGTAAATTGAACTGGAAACCCGCATACTGTTTGAGATCAGTTCTGTGCAGGCAGATGTGATGCAGTTTGGATGCTGTGCAAACACTGCGTCATGATACCGCAATTTGGGAGCTAAGATGCATCTCATGGTAATATTTTCAAGAGATAATTAACACGACAGTTCACGTTACAACACCAAGAGATACGTGATATGCGATGAATACGATGTGTCCGATCTGTTGTATTTAGGGTTCATGCAGAGGAGATATAATATACAGTATAAGGTGAGAAGCAGATATTAAGCAATAACCTGTATGATGTCTAATCAAGATAATTAATAATAAATACTATATAAGGGAACACATGTTCCCTTATAGCCAAATCAACAACAGCCGTGGCCACAAACAAAGTCATTATGTGTTCTGACGGGTAGTGTCATGAAAATCAAGAATTTGTCCACATTGTGGCCTCGTCCCTCCAGGCCTCGCCTAGGCCTCTGCGTGTAGATTTTGCACGTTCTCCTCATGCTTGGTGGGTTCCTCCGGGTGGTCCGGTTTCCTCCAACAGTCCAAAGACATTCAGGCTAGGCTAATTGGAGCTTCCAAATTGCCCATAGTGAGTAAATGAGCGTGTGCTAGGCTGCGGTGCGATGGATTGGTACACCGTCCAGGCCTCTCGTCACCCTGAACAGGATAAGCGGTATAAAGAATGAGTGAACAATCCGAGTCCCACTACAATGAATATGAAGCCTGAGTTGAGTCATGCGCCTTGTGTTTTTAGTAACTAAATTAGAGCTTCTAGAGCTCGCCATAGACTATTACCACTGTATATCATTCAAGTGACTTGTTAATGGCCAGAAAATAACTGAGATAAATGAGCACCACTGCACAGCAGGACACACATCCTCTATCTCTACATTACAGGCGATATAGGGGGAAAAAAAGAAAAGAAAAGCGAAACACCTACTCGCAAATATAGAGTGGAAACTATATCTCACATTTTTACATATTTCTCTCTCTCTCTCCCCTAATAAAACAATAGATTGATGGGAAGTGACACGAGGCAGGTATAATGAATGAGCAACAGCACAGAGAGGAAACTGCAGTACCATGCCTGTAGCTCGTTCTATTCCTGAAACTGTTGCATTCAGGCAGAGCGAGATAAATTATTACTCGTCTACCTCTAATAAACGTCTATAATCGTCTCCACCGTACTACACTGTCGCAGCACTGAAAATTTACACAAAGTGGCAAAAATGTAACAATTATCTACATGTTTAGAATGACACAAAGTGCAGTATTATAAGGCTCACTGATGTACTGTATGTGGGGAGTGAAGGCTACAGTAGGATATCTGGTCTGACCCTCTGAAGAGCAGTGTTGGGGGGACGTTACTTTTTAAAGTAGGTCTTCAAAAAGTAATCGGTTACATTACTGCGTTACTTTCTGATAACAGTAACTAGTTCGAGTACTTTTCCATTGCAGAAAATGAAAACTCCTTTGTGCGTCCTCATGTATGTTGGTTTAGTCAAGACCTTTATAATTATTCTACCATCGTCACTCGGCGAAGTCTGGCCCATAACCTGTTAACTATCTCACCTATGCGGTTTCGCGCGGTGGCCGTAAGTATGATTCACCGCGCGTTTTGGAGCTGTGATTAGGTTTCCAACTTTCCGCGCGTAGGTCCTCGCAAAGTCAAACCGCATAGGTGAGATAGGGGTATAACAGCAGGAATAACAGAGGGGGGCAGGTTATCGTGGGCGGGGCTTGTAGGATGACACACATACACACTAATGGATTGGGAATGACTGCTGTCTGGCTCACGGATTGCATAAATTGTTTGATTATTACAACCAACTAAAAGTTTGTGACCGCCATCGTTCAAAAACAGACTCAATATGCAATGGACAGCTCAAATGCTGTGTAGTAATGATAAAGTCAGGAGAAGTGCTGGCAAAGCCATGTTGATGTTCGCTATTGTTGTTGTGCATGCTGCTAATTATTTTCGATTTGCCACTAACATTGCGATTAGCATTGCTACAATGATGTAATGATGTGACTTTCTAGCCCATGAAAAAACAAAGGCAGTTCTTATGAGGTTTGCTATTGAACCGGCTCTGAACCTGCACTACAGTAGCTCCAGACATGAACAAGTACCTGGTTTACTTTAGTGGAGAAGTGAGACAACTGAGTCCGATCCATGGAGGCCCAGTCTCACAGCTTACAGGACTCAAAAGGTCTGCTGCTAATATCTTGAACTGTTTTGGCAGCACCATCGCCAAGGAACAAATGTCATGGTTGATCGGTGTACATGTAGATAAACAGAGCTATGAAGAGGAATGGAAAAGAAATAAGAAAAGAGCAAATTGTAATACAAATGAATTCCTAGGGATGATGATAGACAGGCTTGTGGTGGAGGTACCCTTCAGTTACTCCGGTGAAGAGGTCATTGGTCAAAAAAATCTTTTTGATCACAAGGTAGCAAAGTTGCCAGACGAGTGACAGTACCAGTGCCTGATTTCCACCATGATGCCAGGTAATACCTTTATGTTTTCACATGAACGCATCCCTTCGTAGTGTTCCAATGCAGCCGTGATGCACCATACTGTAACACCAAATCCTGGCACAGCTCCTCAAACTTTTGGTAGCAAGGATCAGAACTTCAGTAAATGCCAGAAGCAGCATGGATCCAGCAAGTGATACTGATTCGCCGAGCTCCACTAATAACCTTATGGCAAAATTTTTGCGAAATATCACCGAAATTATATCATCTTCACCCCTGGACTGATTTTATCACAGCTCACTTTAGGGGACCCTATGCCATATGACACAGAAATGAACAAAATGGCCTTTCACATCATCATTAACATTGCAAGCATGGTTTATTTATCTTATTACATTTACAAAATGTACATCTGTACATATATATATATATGCAGTCCTCTATATAATCCCACTTGCGAAGCCTAGTTGAATTACAACATCCTTCGTTTTTGCTGTGTACTTGAGGCACTCCTGTTCTTGGAGTGGCAGTTGCAGGGAGGATTTTACAAGCAGGAGGAGACACGAGACTGCGGAAACTGCTGCAATCTCACACATCACAGATGAGGACACTCTGTGACAGCCAGTCAATTGCAAGATATCATCAAAGAATACTGAACACAGAACAGAGGTTTGGCAAGCCTCGCTTTAAGCTTGTGATTCTGACACCCGTATTATAATGCGGAATAAGTAATACAGAGTATTAAAGTGTTTAAATTGCGCCTTTAATTGCTTCCCTCGTCGCGTTAACATATTTTAAGAACTTAAGAGCATGCCAGTCAGTGGATCCATTGTAGGCAAAGATGCAGCTATTGTACTGTAATTTAATGTTATTTTTGTTGAATACGTTTTAATCTAATTTGCTGTGAGAATATTTGTTTACTTTAATATGTCCTGCAATATTGCATCAGCCGAGGCATTAGCAAGACACCGATCCTCATGGGAGATTGAATTATACATGCTATTTGTCTTGCCTGCTCCAATCAAACTGTCAGGACTGGCGCTGAGGTGACAGGTATCCCAGGCTGCTGTGTCAGGAACATGCTGGTGTTTGGCTAGGAAATGGGCAGGAAATAAATATTCAAATCTCCACTGATCTATCTATCGCAGGCTGCCGTGAGAGTGGTCTCATTGACACTGCCTCTTCTCCCTAATATTCCAGTTGAGCTCAATGGGAGGTAAATTCACTTACACCAGCTCACAGGTTTTATTTATTTATTTATTTTTTCACAATAGCATTGAAGAGATTAAAGAGCACTGTAGGACATTACGATCCGTTATCTATGAAGGGTATCATGAATAGATTTGCTGAGAAGTGCTCTCGGATATCCACAGCGATTATTTAAGAGATGAAGTACGTACACCGATCAGCGTACACGTTACAGTGCAAAACATTAAGCCCGATATTGTGTAGGTTCCCATTGTGCCGATGGGGCAGCTCTGGCTCCTCGGTCCATAACTCCACTAGACATCTGGGGGGGGGGGGGGGGGGTGCTGTCTGGTGGTATCTGGCGCCGGGATGTTAGTGGCGGATACATCGAGTCACGGTGTGGGGCACTCATTGAATCATACTTGTTTCTCCGCGATATCTCATGGACGCTTATGGAGATCTGTGGATCAACAACCTTGAACTCTAATGCAAAGCCGCATAGGCGGTGGTGTGAAAAAGTATATGCTGATTTATTATTATTTTTTGTATAATTGTCACATTTAAAGGTTTCAGATGACCAGATATTCGCGCAAGTTTAAAGTCCTGTGAAAAAGTAATTGACCCCTAAACCATAACTGTTTGTGCCTCCCTAGGCAGAGTCTTTCACATCACCGTGGAGAAATTTTGAACCACCCTTCTTTGCGGAATTGTTTTACTTCCAATACATTTGAGGGTTTTCGAGCATGAACAGCCTGTTTAAGGGCACACCACAGCAACACAATCGGATTTAAGTCCGGACTTTGACTAGGTCACTCCAAAACCTTCATTTTATTTTATTTATTTTTTTTTTTCAGAGGTGGACTTGCTGGTGTGTTCCGGATTATTGTCCTGATGCATAACCCAAGAGGTCATGAACCGATTTTCTAATTTTCTTGTACAACACAGAATTCATGGTTCCATCAATTATGGCAAGTTGAATAATAATAATAAAGCAGACCCAGACCATCACACTACCACCACCACCACAAAAAAAAAAAAAAAGACAAATTGGTTAATCAGAGTTTATTCATGATTTTAGCAAGGGTGGGGGGTATGAGGGTGATTTTTCTCTTACTCTCACATAGAGTCAGATAGGTTTGAACAGCTTTTTTCCCCTTAATAAATAAAATCATCAGTTAAAAACTGCATTTTGTATTTACTCAGGTTATATTCGTATAAAATTATTTATAATATAATTGTACAAAAGCAGCAATTTGTGCTGCATTGGCTTTTCTGTGGGATCGGATGGCCTAGCGTTCGATCCCCATCGGCATAGATGAGTCTGAGGATCCTGTTACCATTTTACTGGTATATAACCGATAATCAATGTTTTTCAATTCACCTGGCAGGTTGTGGATGATCACTGTATATGATATTTTGAGATAAAAAAAAAAAAATACAATTTGTGTGTGTGTGTGTGACCCTGATAAAGATGAATGAATGGATACAACTTCACCATTTATACCTGCACATAACCTGAGACAAGTGCTTGTAGAGAGCTGAGACTGATAGAAAACAGGGCATGTCAGGGCAGTCAGACAGTGCAGCGGCAGCAGCAGCTCTGGAGGCCTAATGGCTTCAGGGGTGGCTGGCAGGTGGCTGATTTATGACCTATTTGGAGATTACTCTGGCATGCCAAGTCTCGCAGTCCAGGTAAAAGTGCAAGAAGCAAGGAGGAGCGTGCCACTTTGATCTCCACTTAGAGTATTGGTATTCGATGCCAGAGAGGAGCGCAGAAGTCTCCCGAAGCCTTGACTAATGCACACGGCCTACTTCACGTTCTCCGTTCTGTTGATTCTGCCCACATTTATGTGTCAGGTGTGATTCTTACTTAGCCAAAACATGTTGGAAATGCTGTAGCGTTGCATGTAAGTAAAATTCATACGTCAACCAAAAGCAAAAGAATTACCTGGGGCCAGGCATGATACGGATACTAATTGGTCCCGATTAGCTTTCATTAAGCTTTAGCCGCAGCTTCATTTAATTAGCAATGTAAATGTCAGAAAGTCATCGTTGATGACTATGACTTCTTATTGAATATTATCAGTCGTCATGTGACCGTAAACTGAATTCGTAATCGTTAGCTAAGGCTTGCTGTAAGCATTACGCATTATCCCCTTATTATCATGCAGCACCATACAGTATATGGATTCCCTGATGTTGGATATGAACCTAATTAAAGGAATAAGATAAGATTTGATTATTTGTCACATGTATCTTACAACACAGTGAACCTCTCCCATTTAGGAGCGCAAGTTTAGGGTCAGCCATGATACAGCGACCCCTGGAGCTTAGGAGCTTTATACAAGTGCTCAACAGCTGGGGCTCAGAACTCCAGACCTTCCAGTGAGTAAGTACAGCCTCAACTGATTGAGACAACAAAGGTCTTATTTACTGTATAGGGTGTGAACCACAATTTAGATTCATCCTTTTTAAACTATTTTATAAAGGACTAATGGCTGGGGCTTCTCTATTGATTAATAGTATATGCATAGAAAATATTTTTTAAAAATGGGACGATTCACCAGCCATAGTGACTTGGGGTCATAAAACAAGTTCCTTCTAAAAATCGCATTTTTGGAAAATTTCTTTTCACATTTCTTTTATGGCACGGGTGTTTTTGTCTGTGATTACGCCGTGTCATACTGTAGAAGTGGCGACTGGAAGGGGATGATACAGTAGATTAGCGCAAATATACATAAAAGTTGAGCTATACTCAACACTGTCTGGGTTCAGGTACAAATTTGACTGTGAGGTAATTGAGAGCGTAGTAGAAAGACAGTTGGTAACTCCATGATTGGTGGCTTAGTGGTTAGCACTGGCGCCTTACACCTCCAGGTTCCAGGTTCCTCCCACAGTCCCATAGGACATGCGTATCAGGCTAATTGGCGTTCCCGAATTGCTTATAGTGTGTGTGAATGTGAGTGTGAAGTTGTAAAAATACATTAGTTGCATAAATACAATGGTCACCACTGGCCTCCATGGTTCCTAGTTGGACTACAGAGGTTCCGGAATGGATGGATGGATGGATGGATGGATGGATGGAACTCCTTGATTAACACTTGATCTGCTGACTGGATTGTTGTAGATCTCATCCCAGCAGTGCCAAGCTACAGTACGACCACTAAGACCATTACCCAAAAACCCATTTCTAGCTCTGAAACTGCATTAAAAAAATGATTGATCATAATTCCTTTTCACACCAGTTAAATATGTCTTGGCTTCCAGCATACTTATACATTTTGTATATTTTGGTGCAACTCGAACTGACAGTTACTTTCCTTTCTCCTGCAATGACAGTCAACTTCACTGGAACAAAGACCTTACTCAAGCTTAGCACTTTTCTCATCACTTTCACACCTTTCTAGACTTTTGATCTGTCTCCAGAATTGATGTATTGCCCTACAGCTCTACCTCTGCACTTTTTAGAACCTCTTCAAACTGTCATTTCTTTTTCATAAAAGAGATTTTAGTTCTTGTCAGACTGAGGGAAAATAATGCATGTAGTTTTTTTTTCTCTTCTTTTTCTTTTTAACAACACTGACATTTCGGAAACAGCAGCATTGTTTATGAATATGTTAGTTATGAAGGTCTTTTGCTACTACAGTACAGTAGGTCATGGGTCAATTTGGTACCAGGTTAAGGGTCATTTGATATAATGCTTTTGTTTGTTTGGTTCCAGTCACTACCAGGCTATTGTTGAAAGGTACTAGGTTGTGGTTCATTCGGTACCAGACGTCAAATGTATATGTATTAATAAAATAAAATAAAAATTTAAACATGTACATAGTCTGCGATTGGCACCTTGTCCAGGATGTACTGCACCTCATGCCATAAGTCTCCTGGGATAGGCTCCAGGAGATTTGCGTGTGTGTGTGTGTGTGTGTGTGTGTGTGTGTGTGTGTGTGTGTGTGTGTGTGTGTGTGTGTGTGTGTGTGTGTGTGTGTGTGTGTCTGTGTGTGTGTGTGTGTGGGAGCGAGATGTATTAGCAAGGCATTGTTGATGTGTGATCTCTTGGCAGGATGTCATGGCTATAGTGACAAGACAGCAGCTGTACTCAAGGACTGTGCCAAAGCCTAACACACACACAGACACCCACACACCCCCCCACACACACACATACACACACAAAAATCCATGAGTTACCTCTAATGTGACACTAATGTGACACCTGCTGGTCAGTGCTACCTACTCACACATCAATGATCACAGTGGGTGTGGGTATAGCGTGTGTGTGTGTGTGTGTGTGTGTGTGTGTGTGTGTGTGTGTGTGTGTGTGTGTGTCTGTGTGTGTGTGTGTGAGAGAGAGAGAGAGAGAGAAATGCATGTTCACAGTATTCATATCCTTTCATCATCCCTCTTCATTACTCTTTAATAATGGTAGATTGATATGCATGCTGTGGTAGGTCACTGATTTGAAGTCTGTGCGGAAATGTCAGTGTGTACTATCAGGTTCCTCTAAACAAGGCTGGTATAAAAGTAGTTATCACTGGGATTTAATTGGAAGAACACTACCTACAGTAGGTGGTGGCATTTTTTCTTCTTTTTTGCAGTCCAAAGATAAAGCCTGCTCTGACATATTGTATTTTTACCAGACAGGTTCACTGAGGTGCTGCATTCTGACCCAACAGGTTCTCCAAGGTACCGCATGTTGGCCAGACAGGTCCAATCAATGAGGTACCACATTTCGGGCATGCAGGTCAGTGCTATTGACATTCGCACACACACACACACACACACACACACACACACACACACACACACACACACACACACACACACACACACACACACATATATATATAGTACTGTGCAAAAGTCTGAGCCCCCCACACTTCTTTATATATATATATATATATATTTTTTTCCCAAAGAGCCGGACTTTCTTGTATTTTAATGTAGGCTCGAGGAATAGTTCTCCAAGCTTCCTGAAGATCTTTTTTCACTCTCATTTTCAATCCAGTCCCTGTACCTGTCCACGTCTCTTGTTTGTTATGCCGCACAGTGACCTATTAATAATTCAAGCATAAAACACAATCTAACTTAATTACAGCATGAATCAGTGAGAAACAGGTGCAGATGATGACAGATGAGACGATCAGGCCGGTGATTAGTACTGTATACCGGTGATGCTGAATGCTGAGTGGTTGGGACATGCGAGAGAGGAAATGAGGCTGCTGCTAAGGTTGTTACAGTACATAAACAACCAATTGTTTCCATTTCTTTTCTTTAATATACATAATAAAATTCTAGTTATTAGAAAGAAGTAAGGGGAGGCTTAAGACTTTTGCGCAGTACTGTACATGCTGTACAGGAACAAGATGAAAAGAAAAGTGACGTTGCTTTGTACAATGGTATAAGAAACACATTTGTGTGGCTATTTAAAAAAATATATGTACTGTAAATATGCTTTATAATTACTAATAAAATATATTGGGGAAAAGTCCACTTAAGCAACAAACAAACAAACAAATAAGCATGTCTCATTAGATTATCCAGCAAGACATTAGTGCAGCTGATGTCCAAAAGCAAACCCCTCCCTCGGCAGCGTGGCAGCATTTCAGACACAGCCACGTCGCTTCGGGCTCAGGCTGAAAATCCCCTTTTTAGGGTGAATGTTGCATTTATGGGATCCTAATCTCATTCGGGCAGACCCGTCATATTCTGTCACAGCGAGCGCGTTTAATTCAGGATTAGCCCTCTCCCAGCAACATAAAGACACTCAGTAATGGCCGGCGTCACAGTGCGGTAATCTTGTACAGCGCAGGCCGAGGTGAAGGGAAAAGGTGTTAAAAGCCTCCGATGCCACAGAAATGCAGCAAATTCTACAACCTATTCGGAAAAGGAGTTTACTGGAAAAACAAACGAGCCGAGCTACAGTACAGTACAGTAAGCGGTGGCGCGTTATTATCGTGCATGCAGATTTTCAAGTAATGATTCTTCATGCAAGCCATTAATGAGGAGGTTTGGACAGTAGGTTTAAATGAAATGAACACTAGTCTTAACCTTGAACTGCTCATAACCCTGTGCTTGCGTTGAATTCTCATGCCAACAAGAAGTCTTGAATGAAGGAGACAGAAGAGCACCGCCAAAGACAGCACAAGGATGGCACTAAAGTAGCCTCATGTGCATATCAAGATCCCATTATATGATTAATGATTGTAGAAATGTGACAATTTCAAGTACAATATTAGATTGTGAAGTGTTGAATCTGCATTTATGCTTTATTTCTGTTCTAGCTTAAACTTTTTATTATTTTTTTTTCTGTGCAGAGAAACAATTTATCTAAATATGGGCAAATTGGGAACATACAGTACAGTGTTGACCTTTTGCATCTGACTTCACAAGGTCTGTCTGCCGTGGTCCCGCCCACTTCGGAATAAGTTCTGAGATCCACCACGACATATTGCATATGGCAATAATCAACAAAAGAGAAGCTATCAGTCTGTGTGACCATGCATCAGGTAATAACCAGGTAATAATATTTCTATTATTGTAATTATCAACAAAAATACCTAGAAGCCTAATGTCAGTTAACGGTACTTCCGCAATCCACTGTTGTGACTGACATCATGATGTACGTGAATGCAAAAGAGCAATACTGCATACAATCTTCCTTCCCTTTGGTGGATCCTTTGTCCATAGAGAAAAACATTTCTAATGCATCCCTTTGTTCTTATTACACTTGGTATTAATGTTCCAGATGTTCTGATCATAAATAAATAACAGATAGCTGTTTACACCTGTACCTTGAATGCAGCTCTAGTGATCCACATGTTTATCGGATTTTGTCACTAGCAAGATTGCGTTAAACAAAGGCAACCCAAAAAACATTCAAAGTATATATTTATTTAATGTACAGGATGGACAGTTCAAATGTCCGTGTGCCAAGATTAGCCGAGAACCCCATGCAGACAGCAGACTGTCAAACCAGACATCATCTTTGTGCAGATTTCTTATTTACTTTGAAATGCATTCATTAATGCGCGGTATGTTATTTTACAGTAAAATGTGCACTTTGATAATATGCATGCAAATGTACAGTATTACAGTATATACAGCATTATACAAAGGAAAAAAGTTTGGAATCACTATCCAACTCCATGATTTTTATTTCTTTGTATAGCAATGCTGAGGGCGTCCAAAATATGCAATAATCTCCTTTGAAAAGTTAATGTTACTCTCTTTAAAGCGATCTGTAAAGCCTTCATAGCGCCTCTAATCCTAGGTGCTGTAACTTGGTGATTTCTGAGGCTGGTGACTCTCAATGAACTTCTCCTCTGCAGCAGTCCATATGTGTTATTTTATTGTTTTGAAGTCCTCAGTATTGTTGTACAGTAGAATGTAGAAAATAAATCGCTAAACAAAAACAAAGAAATCTGCAAGGGATCGAAACTTTAAGTTTGATATATAATTTCCTTTTTTAAAGTTAAAATAAGATTACCTCAAATTATATATTATATTAGCATTACTACAGTAGCAATTATAGATATTTAAAAAAAAAGCTTTAATTTCATTTCCTTATTTAGAGTGTAATAACTATAAATGTGTTTATAGGTACTGTATTAAACATTTGTAAATTGTGATTGCAAACCGTTTATTAATTATTTTATGTATGTATCTGTAATTTCTTTATGTTCACTGCTTTATACATCATTTAGATTCTGTTTGGGATTTGTGGCTTGGTGCATTGGTGGCTCAGTGGTAGGTTTCTCTCCTGCCATGTAGAAGGCACGGGTTCAACTCCCACCCAATGCACAGGTTTGAGGTTCGAAATGCCTTCACATGGCCAGGGCATTTTCTCAAAGTGCATAATAACCTGTTCGTAAATTGATATCGCTGTAACAGCTTCATTTCATCTAATCTGTGTGTTCAATTAAAATATTTACATCCCAAGTCTCCCTAAAACGATTGTTCCCCCAAGTTCATATGAACAAAAAACCCTTATGAGAATAAGCAGACCAATTAACTGACACACACTGATAACCTTTCAAATGCAGCAACCCGCCGAGCTGATTGTGAGGCTGCGAACGGCATGCATGTAAAAAACAGGACCACCCTGTGTGCAGAAGCCACAAGACTAATATAGCTGTTCAATCAAATGACTCATCCTTCAGACAGAAGACCGGAGAAAATCAATCCGTGCAATTTAAATAAGTAGTTTAAAATAAGCAAATTTCACTTAACACTGGTGATACGCGGGGCGTGGCGGTCACCGAGTGTTGTCTGGAGACATTTTTAGTCATCGTTATTTTATGTCCCTGACCACCTCCAAACAAAGGTTGAATGACAAAACCATTCATTTCAAGGCAATCCACTTATGATTGCATCTACGTCTATATGCAGTCAGGTCCATGAATATTTGAACATTGACAAAGTCATTCTCATCTTACTGTAGCTGTACAGTGAAATTAAATACATAACACGAGCTAGGTTTTAAAACCAAGCTGCTAGCTTTCCTCCCTGGTGATGCCTTCCACATCCTGCTTCTTCTTTGGGTCTTTTGCCTTCAGTTTTCCCTCCAGGAAGGGAAATGAATGCCTAATCAAGTGATTGACTTTATTCCACTTCTTGGCCTAAAAAAATATTCGGTTGCTTACAAATTATGCTTTAGGGCCGTTGCCAATCATCATAATTGAGCGAATAATATAACCACATACACTTCAGAATACACCCTGCTGCTTTATTCACCCGTCACATCGTTAATAAATAAAAGGAAACCAGTTCCACTGGCCCTATGTATGGTTTCATCGTGAACAGTTCCATTGTTCGTCCATATTCCCATTTTTCTGGTACATATTGATTTTTTTTTGTCTCATTTGTGCATACAGTAGGATGTTGTTCCTGATATGCACTGGGTTTATTATTTTTGGTTTTGTTTCACAAATTGTACACTTACTGTACTAGCATCTTCTCTTGATTGTTGACTTTGTTACAGCTTGCATTCCTTCCCAAAACAGTAGATCAACTCTAGACATACAGTACAGTAATTCATACACCATTTATTTATGCCACTATTCCACACGGCTTATTATTATAAACTCTAATATACAGCAAAAATAGCAATACCTTCTTCAATGTTGAAATATTCATGTACCTAACTATGTATCATGTATGTTCATATACTGTATGCAGTATTGCAACAAATAAACACCGTTTTGAGCTACACATATGGAGCGATAGATACAAAGCCCTCAGGCAGAATCCTCAGGCAGTGGTATCAAAAAGTTTCGAGACTAGTTTTGTAACACGCCAACAGATCACAGGGAGCATCGACGTTCATAAAAGACATCCTGTGTACATTGGGATCTGTGCTGAACTGGTGCTATTCTGACCATGTGTGTTCCACATCTGCTATTTCATCATGGACAACAAGTTAGAACAAAGAGCGAACATGAAATTCTGGTGAAAATCCGCCGTAGAGATGTTTGTCGGTAAGTTACTGGCGATGCTGCAATGAGTTCTTTGAGGTGTTTTAAATGGTTCGCACACTTCTTGAGAGCGGAAGAACATCCCCGAAAGACGGCGAGAGATCAGGAAGACCTTCAACGAGCTCAACCCCTGAAAATGTCGAAACCATTTGACTACTTGTGCATGAAGATCGTGTGAGAACTAACCCTAACCCTAACCCAAGGCATCAGTTGTAAAATTCTAGGGAGCATAAAGATTGGAGTCCAGACTGCCGCTATTCCAGAGTGATGGGTGCATCAGGGTAAGGGAAGCGCATGAAGCGATGCACCCATCATGCATCAAATCTCTGGAGACAGTGTTATGATCTGGGGTTGCTTCAGTTGGTCAGGTCTAGACTCAGCAACGTTATGTGGCAACAAAATGAAGTCAGCTGACGACCTGAATGACCAGGGTATAACATAGTTGGACTTCTTCTTCTCTGAGAGTCCAACATTGCCATGCGTTATTAATCATATAGTGTAAAGTAAGAGTAAGTTTTCACTCTCATGAAATTGGCCACCAAACTGCAGTTCTGTATCAAAGGTGGTCAAACTCAATATTAGATAATAGGCATTGTAAAATAATACATAATAATCATTAACAAAACATTTAGGACTCATCCCTATGAACAACTGCATTGCAGGAAATTAGGAAAGGCAGCCTTGGACTACTGTAGATAGCGAAATCATTTTCACTTGATGGGAAATAATTAAATACATAACAATTATGCTGGAGGAATATGCTTAAGCATGAGTAGCTACAGTATACAAATATTCTGTCTGCCTCTAATGCATGATGGGAATACAAACGGTTCCTTAGAAACAGCCAACTAATGCAAGAGGTGAGGGTTAACAAATTACATTAGACTTGGTTTTGTTCCATTTAGTTTTAGTTCTGGAAATAAAAATGCTGATGTTCTAGTAAGAACACTACAAGAGAACTGATTGCATTTGGGACTGAGCCTTAAGAAATACTCTCAAGTTTTTTTTTTCTTTTTTCGTTCTTCTTTCTCAGGAGAGAAGAGATCATTCCTACAGAGAATACCTCTTTATCCCCATGTTATTCTCCTTTCTATCACTTTTTGTTCTGCTTTGATCATCTCTCTTTCCCACCCTTTCATCTCTTCTGTTCCCCTGGTTGCTCTCAACTCTCTCTCTCTCTCTCTCTCTCTCTCTTTCTCTCTCTCTCTCTCTCTCTCTCTCTCTCTCTCATTCCCCTTATTCAGTTTCTTCATTATGCATATACTCGCTTCAGGCCTTTAGGGTGCAGGGGTCTTTGCTTTACATCTACCTGCAGAAAATAGCCATGAGAGAAGTTTGAGAGTGTGTGTGTGTTATAAAGTTTAAAAGAACACTCAAAAGTATAAACGTATCAAGTCACCTCTATCTGCGATCCCATGTCATCAACATGGGGCTAATTTCTAATGGAAAAATAAGAAAAAATAACAAAATTACGTATCCAAACTGCAATCAATATTCTCATCTCAAGCTGCCTGTGTGTATGTCGTTAGGAGTGTGAGAGAGCTGTCCGTGGACGTCTCGCCCCTCTCTTATCGCCGCGCAGGTTGGCAGCCAGCTCCGGATCAGCGGAGTGAGGCATGATGGGAAAACAGGAAGTCATTAGCGGGAGAGCACCGAGTCATTAATCTGCTAACTGAAAGTGCCTCGGCCCCTGACAGCTTCCCACAAACACACAAAAACAAATGTGTATCTGTTTGTGTGTGTGTGTGTATGAAGGCACCTTCAAGTGTGAGGGTCGCTCGAGGCAGGCCATGCGATCAATAAGGACATCTCTGTTCGCTCCTCTCTTTCTCTCAACGTCTCTGTGACACTCCCCGATCCTCTAAGTAGTGCCGAGAGAAGAAGTTAGGGCTCGACGTTTGTGGAGATTGAGGATGAGATCCAGGTAAAGTTGCTGAGAAACTCAGGATTTAGACTCATCGCTGATGAGCACTGTGAATGGTCTAGCCCAAGAATGTTGGAGATGGGTAAAGAACCTAAAAGATTAAACAGTTTATGCTCTTAGAAAAGCATTCTAGGGGAAACGTTAAAGTTTTTATGTACATCTGAATGAACCAAATGTCTATAACACAGTTTTTACAAGTGAAACCATTCAAAAACTCACCCCAAGAGTGTACCCCAATCAGCCATCTAATATGGAGTACTGTAGGTCCCCCTTTTACCACCCTGTCCTGTCTAGACATGCACTCCATTAGATCACTCTGTGGTATCTGGCACCAAGCTGTCAGTAGCAGTCAAGTAAGTTATAAGTTGGTGATTCCATGGCTTGGACTTTTCCAACACATCTCACAGATGCTCAGTTGTCAGGATCGCCCCCTAGTGGAACCAACATGAACTTTTTCAGCAATTTGAGCTACGATTTGAGCTCCTCTGTTTGATTTCTCTTCAATCCCCCCACCATAGACTGGGAATATTCCATAAAAACTGATGCTCTGACCCAGTCGACTAGCCATCACACTTTGGCCCATGTCAAAGTCACTCAAATCTTCACGCTTGCCCATTTTTTCTGTATACAACACATCAACTTCAGGGACAAAATGTTCCATTGCTGCTTATCCCACCCATTTCCAGGTGCAAGTGAGATAATCATAGTTATGGCTAATATGTGTGTATAGAGTGTATACAGTACAGAATACAGCCAACATTATTGCCGACAAACGAACATTTGCGCTTTTTTTTTTGTCACATGAATACGCAGACACGCTTTCAATCGTTTCAAAATTCTTCCTATTTCAATTCTAATGATAGTGATGTGTTTCAATATGACTGTACAGTACCTGAGGGCCCGAGGGCTTGCTGAATGCTTTGACGAGGATGAGAGGGATATAAATCATAAGGCTGTGTAAATCATCTCAACTCAAGTCAGTGTAACACAATCAGAGGAGAGAGCCGTCTGGCCTCTTCTGCATCCGTGAGCTTACAGACGCCCATGATTGACGGGCGAGAAAGAGCATGCCATCCCCTTCACTCGGAGAGCTTGGACAGTTGAGCTCCTTCGGCTCCACACTCCGGGTATTTAAATTGGATATTAACAAAATAGTGCGAATTTACAACGACGTCTCTTTCCAACTGAGCAACATTTGTCCATTAGGTGTGTGATCAGGGACGGAACTTTCAGTCCACTTGACTTCCTGAACCATCACAATCCCCCCCCATCTCCATTCTAAAGGGCTGAGATGAATAATTGTGAAGCCTCTATCTGAGCTCTTGCCAGATGCAGTCTGCCTCACATCTGTGTGCCCCGTTTCACTTTAAAAATCAGCATTTTTTTTTTCTTCCAGGCAATAACGTAATTACAGAGAGCTAATTGGATGTCGTTAGCCAGGGTGAGGATAGAGGAAATGGAGAGAGTAATTTTGCTCTGCTAAATGGTGGGTGGGAGAGACACCAGACCTGTGTGGTTTGAAAATGCACACACACACACACACACACACACACACACACACATGCAACCAGACACACATACACACGTTAGGATTACGCAGATGATTTGTCATACTGATTTTTTAAAAGCATTCTATTTGATTCTAGGTTGAAGATGACAAATTTCAGAAGTGTGTTATTAGTGGCTGTAAATGAGTTTCATCATGAAACTTGGCTCATTAAAAAAAAAATCACTTTATTTTAATGAAATGATGTTCAGGCCCTTTTAGCCTGCGACTAACAAGGTAATAAATAGCCTTTAAATGGTTCCTCCTTACACACACATACACACATGCACATGTTATTCACAGGATTCAAATTAGCATATATATTTTTCCGAGCCGAAAAAACATACTTTGACCTCGGTGTGAACTCACATCCACACACGAGACACAACTTTCATTCTGTCTTGCATCACTTTTGATTTGGGGGTAAAAAAGAAAAAAGAAAAATATAAACGCTATGATGCAAAGCCAGCTTTTGGACCAGTTCTTCAGAGATTTAAACCGCATGACAGATACAAACATCTCGGAACAGACAAAGCAGTGTTAGACTGCCTGCTGGCTCTACAACTCAAACAGACATTTGATGGCGTAGTGGAAAACTTGGCATCTATCACTTTCACTCACGGAGAAGCAGAGATCAAAAGGACGAGGCAGACGGCGGGGAGCGGGAGGAGAAAACAGAGTCTCGCGCCGAAGCGAGACAGTCAGACTAGAGGAGGTCGTAAGTTTAAGAAGCAGAACAAGGTCGGGAACAGATTTCAGATCAGTCCGATGGTGACACTTTTTTTTTTTTTTTTCCCTGTCTGTTAGGAAAGCGTGCGGCAGGCTGTTAAACAGTGTAAGATCTTGTGCTGTGTTAATATAAACGCTCGACATCCAGGGCAGAAAATTACATCAGCAATTAGACGGCAACAGATAATGAGAGTCAAATCTATCCATGCTAACAGCAGGACAACACATAGATGCAGGATAGTAAATATTTAATAGGGCGGGTCAGATACTGTATAATAAGGGGTTTCTCTCAGGCACTGTGGCTAGAGGTTAATTAATTCACTCGTTAATTGGTGTTCTGTTAATGTTTGATTCTATTCCAGGTTTGTGGCCGGTCCAACACTTTTCTAAAATATCACAGTTTTTTTTTTTCCATGAGAGCTCTTAGTTTCTATAAGACACTATTCGAATAATATGAAGTCATTTATATATATATATATATATATTATATATTTTTTATCATTATTATTATTATTTTTTATTTAATGTACAGGGTGGGCCATTTATATGGATACACCTTAATAAAACGGGAATGGTAGGTGATATTAACGTCCTGTTTGTGGCACATTAGTATATGTGAGGGGGCAAACTTTTCAAGATGGGTGGTGACCATGGTGGCCATTTGGAAGTCGGCCATCTTGGATCCAACTTTTGTTTTTTCAGTAGGAAGAGGGTCATGTGACACATCAAACTTATTGGGAATTTCAATGATGTGCTTGGTTTTAACGTAACTTTATTCTTTCATGTGTTATTTACAAGTTTCTGACCATTTATAAAACTTGTATGTATAAAATGTGCTGCCCATTGTGATGGATTGTCAATGCAACCCTCTTCTCCCACTCTTCACACACTGATAGCAACACCGCAGGAGAAATGCCAGCACAGGCTTCCAGTATCCGTAGTTTCAGGTGCTGCACATCTCGTATCTTCACACCATAGACAATGGTGTGGACAGATGGACAAATAGATGATCCAAGATGGCCGACTTCCAAATGGCCACCATGGTCACCACCCATGTTGAAAAGTTTGTCCCCTCACATATACTAATATGCCACAAACAGGATGTTAATATCACCAACCTTTCCCATTTTATTAAGGTGTATCCATATAAATGGCCCACCCTGTATATTTAATTTGTCATACACACAGTCATACACAGAACAATATGCAGTGAAATGCTTATACAACTGCCCGTGGCCTTACACTGAAGAGTATAAGCAGTCAGTAGAAAAATAAGTTAAGAAATAAAGTAAGGAATTAAATAAATAAAACTCTAGCTATATATATAATTATTTTTTAAATATATTTTTCTGTTATATTTATATATAGACATACTGTATATGAATTAAAATGATTTGAATGGAAATGGGATGAATATGGTGAATGTATGAACAGAGAACGTCCTTATTGTGTAAGTGGGACTGTCCAGGTCTTAGCAGGTGAGCAGAACAGTGTGTGCAAGAACAGAATGTTAGCAAGAATGAAACGAAGCCACTTTCCGTTTCAGCTGGTGCTAAGAGGAATCATAAATTAAGGTGAAGTGAGGTTTAATGTCTATTTATTTCATATTTTACATGCAAAGTATGATTATAATGTTGGAAATTTGTAATATTTGTAATATTTTGGGTGGCTGGATCGGATTATCTGTTTCACATGACGTCCTATTTGAAAACTCCATGTTTCGTAATACAAAATCCCACCTTAAGAACTCACCTCAATTCGGTGTATACCGAGGTACCACTGTATTTTGTACTTTCATCTCACAATAGTGATGCTATAGTTTTTCCTATTCTGAATTTCTGATGCTGTTAATTTTCAGTGGTCAATACTATTTTGTCTGATCTGAATCTGCGCATCATCTGTACAATTCATGGATGGGTTCGTTTTTTCCATTTAATTTGTACAAAACAGATTTTTTTTCATATACTGCACAACAAACCTTCAAATCCTGAGTTCTCAACATAAAGGATTTTGGAAAAAATTCTGGACATCATATGTGCTAATGGAACAACATGCACCTGTATGTCAGCCAGTCTGTGTCAAACCAGGGGTACAGACTGAGCATCCACCTGCTTTATTACTTTTTATATACTGTATTATTGTCAAACAACAATTTAGAGTCTAAATTGTTCACTAAAATAAAAACAATGCTGAACATATATGTGTAGTGTATCTGTGATTTTTACAGTACATTTACTATATATATATATATATATTTATATATATATATATATATATATATATATATAAAATGATTTCTTGCTGCGTAATCAGAAAAAGTTAATCAGAAATATTTTCATGTGGTAAAACTGTAGAAGTAATTTTTTTTTTTTTTTAAAGTTACTTTAGTAAATGTAACGAAGTAAATGTAACTCGTTACTACCCACCTCTGGTTAGAAGAGAAGTGTGAGACGGTGTGTCCTGATACTACAGTTTAGTAACAGAATAGACTTGATAATCTACAGTATGTAAACATCTTCGTAAACAAAAACAAAAGAACAAGAAAACAACAACAAAAAAACAGCACATACATGTTTGCAACCTATGTTTCTTTATTATGCATGGGGGAAAAAAGTATATCTGTGTATATTGTAATATACTGTAGATATTAGCGTATTGCACAGTCTACAAATCCTACTCAGTCTTTTTATTTCTGCTTAATTGCTCAGATCAGGTTCCTTCCTGTCTTCTCTCTCCGTCCCCCCTAATCATAACACAACTTGCAGCTTACAACTTCCAAGCACAAGCACATTCAGACTGCCTAAAGATATGCCTAATGATGAATGATTCCCGCAGAAAAGAGCCCGTCGTGTCAGATTTCATTAATAGACGGGGAAGAGACTGCTGAAGACTGGCGAGCTGATGTGGGATTCAGTACATCTCAGAGATCTTGAAGGTTCCAAGAAAAGAACAGCAATCTAAAAGAGTCGAAACTTTTTTTTTACGCTTGTCACACAATGGATTCGTGGTCGTGCTGTGATATTGTTTGAAAAGATATAGACGTGTGCGTACACGCACACACACACACACACACACTTACACACACACAATAACAAGAGTATTCACAATGGATTCCCATTTATATGCGCTTTTGTCTTCGACCTGCTCGGATG
>JAAGKR010003865.1:0-55746 GCA_011419295.1 Clarias macrocephalus
GGTTTAAAAAAAAAAAAAAAAAAAAAAAAAAAAACATTCCCCCAAAATATTGCCAGAAATGCGAGCCAAGAAAGTCCTTCAGGGAATCTGGAGAATTATTGCTCTGGATCTTTGGAAGCAAAATATGAAGAAATTGGGGTGGCTTAAGAATTTTGCACAGTATTGTATATGGGGAAATTTTATTTTTGCTATATTGCTATATTGAAAATGTTTTTTTTTTTTTTTTTTTTTTAAGACAGAATACCAAAAGGAAGTTATGTTTTTGGTAATAAAAAAAAACAAGTAGCTTGTATTGACCAGTATGCATTGGTTAGTACGGACCAAAAGTAGTTCAAGAAAGCTTCTGAAAAACTAAGGCTGGCCTTGAAAGAAAAATGTCGTATCACACTGTGGGCTACATACTGTAGCTATAGACCATCGTATTGTCCAAGCAAACTGATGTCCAGTTACAATGGCCATGTGAGCATCAGAAATAGATGGTGGGTAAAAATGGCCTGATCTGATAAATCATGTTTTCTTTCACATCATGTGGACGGCCGGGTGCAGGTGTACCACTTACCTGTCAGGGAGATGCACCAGAATGCACTATGGGATGAAGGCAAGCTGACGGAGGCAGTGTGATGTGCTGGGAAACCTTGGTTTCTGGCATTCATGTGAATGTTACTATAACATTCACCACCTGCCTAAACACAACCCAGCATATGAATTACACCAAAAAAGTGTTCAGAAATGGTTTGAGGATTTCAATTCGGTCTCCAAATTCCAGAAAGCTCAACCTGATTGAGCATCTGCGGGATGTGCTGGACAAACAGGTCTGAGCCATGGAGACCCCACCTTGCAACTTACACCTTGCAGCTTATAAAACCTGCTGCTATTGACTTGGTGCCTGATATCATATCACACCTTCAGAGCTCTTATGAAGTCCATGTTTAGACAAGTCAGGGCTGTTATGGCGGCACAAGTGTGACTTACACAATACTTGGCAGGTGGTTTTAATGTTATGGCTGATTTGTTTATTTGTGTATGTGTGTTACAGATTTTAGACTAAGCACATATGCAGGCATCTCACGTCACTGCAGCAGACCAAGCATTTTACTGTGCTTTGTCTTTTGGAAATCAATAAACTTAAATTTTTGCAACAAGGTTGTTACTGGCCAGAAAGAACATATAACAACTGAACAATTTTAATTTGGATCGAGCTGTCAGTCAAATCAAACCAGATTTGTTCTGGGAACATCTACATACTTCTCAAGCTTGTACATACTGTATTTATTTGAAATGTAAATGATCTGAAAAATTTAAACTACATGTTCAAGTCAAACTGGGACTTTACAGTAGACTTCAAGCATAGTAGGGTAATGCTTTTTGCCACAGTAAAACATTTTAAATGTGCAAGTGGTTTAAAGAAGGTCATATGTCCATGAATGATGATCCCAGTCCCCCCTGGGACTGACCTGACCACACGACAAGCAATTTCCACATATTTTGGCCATTACAGGAGTTCCTGGAAGGCCAGCATTTTGAACGTGAAGTAGACAGTCTGATCATGGCTCTGGTGTACTGATAAAACTTTCCACATCGATGGTATCCAAGCACTAGTGAAACACTGAGATAAGTGCATTACTGTAGTAGGGGATTGTATAGAGAAATAAAGGTAGTTTTACTCACATAACTGTGTTCTGTTATTCTGCAGAATCAAAAGTCCCAGATTGACTTGAATGCCCCTAATATATACAGTAAGCTCAAGTCATAAAGCTGTGAAGAACAGGCATCAGATTTCAATGTTAATTCAGGGTAAATATGCTGATGATTTCTATTGCATCATCTTCTTACGTGTACAGAAAGCAAAGGTGGCCTTCTTATGTACTGTATATAAGAAAAAAAAATCACCTTCCTCCTTTCATTTCATTTATTACCCTGGGTATCGACTCATGCATACATACAGCCTTGAGGTGATCTCTATCACAGTTCTTCAAAAGTTAACTTTATTACAAAATTGATTATCAGTTCCAAAAGGTTACACCGATGAAGACACTGACGCCGCACAACCTCATGTGCCAGTTAGTTTAAGTTATCTGTAGACTACTTTGATGCAGTACGTCTCCTCGTTCTTATCCTCCAGGTCATTGATGAAGACGAGGATCTCCTCTGTACCTGCACTCTGACTTGGAGCAAAACGCAGCCCGATGTTGTAGCTCGCACCTCCCTCGATCTGTATTCACAAATAAAACCACACCAAAACAAACAATATGATTATGAGGTAAAGATAAAAAATAATAATAAAAAAAAAAAAACACAGTTACAGCAAGGTAATAGTTAGAGTCTACTGATGGACTGTGGTCTGAATTTTTGGACACCAAACTGAGGAAAGTATTGGAAAAAAAGTTTAGAAAAACATAGTTCAGTGACTTTTAAATATTAAACAGCATGGTTTCTGTAGCAGATCCTCTGTTGCAGTTTATCCAACCATATGAATGTAAATTATTTAGCTGAAGGCAGCTTGTTGGACCAGAGAAGCTAGAGATGTCAGACTGGAAAGTTTTGACATACACAGAATGTTAAAATTCTGATAATTCTTGGTCAAGGACATGTGCACTTTAAATTCTGAAAAAGAATATCATAGGGTAGAGGTGTGCATACAAACAAACAAAATTATACGAGTGTAGATATTTTTTTTGTGGTCATATACAAAAGACTGGAGGCAAAGAAAGACTACACTTTTTAACACGGGAATGTGACATGCTGCATGATGCATTTACTGTATCTGTCCATTTATTTATTTCATTTAAATTATGTCTTTTTTAACATTTTGGAAAATAGAACTTACTAAGTTTGTTAGAAATCTTGTTATTTTTGGCATAGACACTGATCATCCATAACATTAAAAACACCAGCATAATATTGTGTAAGTCCCCATTGTGACATCAAACCAGTTTTGACATGTCAATTATTGGACATTCACAAGATATACGCTTGTATCTGGCACCAATATGTATGCATCAGGTCTCTTATAGGTCTCCTGTAGATGGACCCTCCATGAATCAGACTTTTTTGTCCAGCACAGTTTTTGCAGTGTGGCGGAGCACCTTGTCTTGATGAAAGAGGGCACTGTCAGTAAGGGATACAGTTGCCATGAAGGTGTGTACTTGATAGTGTTTAGTTAAGGGATATGTGTCAAATTTACACCCACAGGAATGCCAGGAACCAAGGATTCCCAGCATAACATTGTCCAGAGCAAACGCTGACCCTGATGGCTTGCCTTCTTCCTATAGTGCATCGATCACAGTGATGCCACAATGCCATGTGCAAAAGACGCAGTTGGTTGGTATCATGTGGTTCGGACAAAATTATCGGAGTGATAGTCTTTGTCACTCCCTTGATTGGTAGTTATAGACTCTAGCTGGGAAAATCGGGGGACAATCCCAAAGATAAAAAATAAAAAAAGCTCTTTCTATTTGAGTGACATTAAAAACACACTCATGCAAACACGTCTGTTCCAGACACATGACATTTATAGACGTTAACTAATAATCAACAGTCAAGAAAAAAAAAGAGTTTATATAATATGTATTTTTATTATATATATAATAAATATAAATATTGTTTTCCTATTCAGTCATGTTAGCTGCTTCTCTGTACACACTAAAAAATGCTGGGTTGTTTTTACTACCCAAACGCTGGGTTGCCTCTGTTGGGTAATTTTTCTGGGTTATTTACAGGGAATTGGGTACTTTTTGTTTAACCCAGCTTGCTGGGTTGGAGTTGGGTTAGCTAGTGACAGCTAACATCACAGACAAGACCGCCCCTCCCCCGAAGTTCACCGGTGTATTCAGTGGCTGTGTCTTCCTCCTCACGCATTTAAGAGGAAATGTAAACGTTAAATATAAGGTCTGTATACACACTTTCACTCACCTATGACTGAATTTGTTCACTGTATGTAACATTTATTACTGTTACTGTGTTAACGTTACACTCAAACTTTCAGCCTGGTCTGTGCTATAGCATGCTAGTTTATCTGATAATGGCTGCTAGCTAGCCAAACTAAAGAACCCCACCTGTGTATGAAAGAAACTGCAAAAATGTCTGAGCTTTTTAGCTTTTTTTGTAGAATGCTTGCAGGGTGTATGAAGATGGTGAAGTGATGAATGAAAGCTAAACTGTTAACTGTAGTGTCAGCATGACGCTAGCTTTTAGCTAGGGTGCTAGCATTAGCAACCACTTATAAAAAGCTGAGGTGTTACAAAACACTAATCTTCTTACAAATATGCATATTAGCCAGCCCTCGATTTTTCCATAAACTTTTACTTTCCTTAATTTCTTTCTTTTTAAGGTTGGAACCGACACAGTGGAATATCTCCAGCAGTCTGAAGTGTCGAGGCCGTACCCCTACATCCTGATGTTGGGAGATAATGACCAGCACTGCTCTCAGGCATTAGTGCTTCTGAATAATAGTATCGTAATGATGTCGCTGTTGAACTTGTTTTGTATTATCTGATTTTGTGCTTTTAAAAAATAAATCTAAATATTTTTTCTATGATTTGTACAATTAATTGGGTGTTGTTTATTGCATATATTTATGGCTTGCTAAATCTTGAGGGGTTTTTTTTGTAATAGACCAGTATATCAAAGTAATTTAACTGTTTAAACTGTTTTACCCATAGACATGTAAAACATAAAAAATAACAATAACCTATTTGTGAGGTAGAATTACAGTTAAATATGACCTAGCATTTGGATTGAATATTTTACCCATCTTGCTGGGTTAAATAAATAACCCATTTTGCTGGGTTAAATTAACACAGCATGTAGTTGGTCCAATATTTATCCAGCATTTTTTAGGGTGTATCATTGTAAGTAAGAAATGTACAGGACTTTTACACATTTTAGTTGGTTTAAAGATTTATATAAGTCAAACCACTCAGTGCCTCTCTCGCCTCCTTTCTCTTCCTGTATTAGATATAATGGCTGGCTGAGACTTATTGCCTTGTATTCTGGATTTATACAGTAATCTCCTCAATACACACAAAAATATCGATTTTTTTGTTGCTATGATGACACGGTTATTCACTCTTGAAAGGAGGGGGGGAAAAAACAAACAAAACACCTTTAAAAATGTCATAAATTTTCTGGAAGGTAATAAAATTGAAGCAGCATTGACCAGTTGGAGAAATGGCACTGGCTATTTCCTTTCTTTATGAGTTTCGCCATTTTTATTTGATCCATAAGAATGATTAATATTTTTTTTTCGAGCACTGTCTGCACATTATTTCACTCTGCCCAGTTATTTACACTCCGATATATAGAGCGCATGTGGTCATGAGACTCGTTGAACTGCCTTAGCAAATCATTGGAAGCAGTCAGTGATGAAATTAACATTTTCCCATTTGCAATATCCTTCCTGGAAGAAAGTAATAAGTGGTGGATTTTGACCCTATATGCGTTAGAGGTTATGAAATATGTTCGGGCGACTTTTGTGAGCGCTGCAAAGGGCAACTGTAGTGCATGCGGACTGTAAATGATGCTAAAGCAATTTATCAACAGCCCCTAATTAAAGTCTTGTATATAGCAGTTAATGCTAGAGGTGTCATCCTTTGCCCTGTTGGGAGCAGGTATGGAGGTAATGGCCTGTTTTCTTTTCCCCTGATGGTTCACACAGTCTCTCTAAAAAAATAAAAAAAAACAATGTACTGTATCTCACTGGAGAAAAGGTATGGCCCACACACATCCTTAAATAACATTCTACGTAATCTCCAAAGCTTTCAGAGATTACAGACTGGCTCAACTGAGGAAAAAGAACTGATAGGAGTTTAAACTTCTGCAATAAAGCGACTTTCCCCAAGTCATTTGTCTGATCTACGTCCCCTGCTCCCTCCCTCACAATACCTTTATGAAAGCTATGGTCCATTTTGTGCTGCTGGAAAGAGAGCCCCGTCTTTTCCCATTTCCTCTCTTTATGAGATTCAGCAGTTTTATTTGACCCATAACATTGCTTGGGGACTTAATGTTTACAGTTGCGACAGTGCTGATACACTGTGCATTATGTGAGCCTTTCTAAACCTGTAGTGCTGATATATAAATACCATTAAAAAGCAACTACAGTAGACTGTATACTTTCTGTCACATGCACTTATTCAAACTCCTTTTGCCACACCAGCCACTGGACTACTGGACATACTCACTGGCAGGTGATACATAAAACGATATTCTTTAATGCAGTATTTACATACTGGTAGACGAATGAGGTGTGAATATTTGTCATTACAGCAACTCCTGCTTTCATGCAGTGTGCATAATATAAGACCATAATTATATCTGCGTGTCATAAAAAAATATATATATAATAATAATTTTGCAAACGTTAAATTTCATTGGACTGATTATGGTGCACATTCACCATGGCACTGTTTCAACAAACGTCTGCAATGCCCTAACATTTATTTCTCTCCGGAGTTGTATTACTCTTTGGGTGGGAACTGATGTTAGGAGTGTCGTATCTCTCCAAGCTGGCCATTTCAATTCCTTGTAGTGGGCACTATGCATGATTCATGATCGCTTTATGTGCTTCATTTCTTACCCTGACACACCCATGGTTTTCTTAAGGCCACACAGCCCATACAGTTGTCCCAATCCTGGCACAGTTCTTGTCACATCGTGCTTGGCGAATTGTATTTTTGGCTTATGTTTGATGTTAGAGCGTGATATACTGTATTCACTGAGACTTTTTTTTTCAGGCTTCTGATTGGCTAACAAGGCTAAACGGTAAGAGTTATATCACAGCCTTCTGGTTTGGCATGCCCATGGCAGCATGTTTTGCAATTTTATGCGGACAAAGTTGTTTCTTTATTTACTTTTTTTAAAATAATGAATGAGGGAGCTTTTTTAAAAATATTGTTTAATATCTATGTATATGTATACTAGATTTAAATATCCTAAATAGCAGGAAATTTCACACATTTTACTGATTTAATATAAACATGACCTCATTAAGAAAGATTAAGACAAAAACTTTGCTTGGTTCAAATGTTAAATTTAAAAAGTAAGGTATATTAATTAACTATGTACTACTACTACTAATAATAATAATCATAATAAAATGGAGATGTAGTTTAAACCTCAGACCTTTCAAACCTTTTCTTACCTCTGCCCTCAAATATATATATATATATATATATATATATATATATATATATATTTTTTTTTTTATAGTTAGCAAAACCACTGGGAATTGACCTTTGAGCTTAAGCACCAGAGAAGGGCCAGTGTGTCTTTGCAGGCTTTCATTCCAACCAAGCAGAAGCCTCACCTGATTCTACCTGTTTAATTAGTCGTTCTTGGCTTTCAATAGAACATCAGATGTGACATCTGTTTGGTTGGAATGAAAATCTGCTCCAACATTGGCCCTTTCTGGAGAAGATTTCATCGTCTGATTTAAAGGAACACAGTCGAAGTGCAATTACGTGATTAACACCAGATGTGTCAACACGGGTTCATCATACGTGGGAGAGACGACTCTGTGTTTAGAAAAGAAATGACATCATGTATGGGGATGTTTTGTAAACAAAGTTACGTAATGGAACACAGTTTTTGCTGCTTTTTTCTTGAAAGTTGCTGGAGTTGTTACCTTGTTCTGCAAGGTAAAGAGTTTTCTGAAGAAAGCATTTTTAAAAATTTTTTTTACATGCCCTTCATTCAGTGTGTCCCTGAAGCTGCTTCAGCTAAAACGGCTAAATCGCGCCAGGCCCACTTTATTTATTTAGTTCGTTCGTTATTTTAATCTTATTTAGAGAACCTTGAACAGACAAAAAGCCTGGAGCTTCTTACAGTACCTCAGCAGATTCAAATAAATAGCAAATGACAATAAATGACAGCTGAATGAATGTGAAAACTTTGCTAGACATTAACGAATGTTCTGCCATTACCTTTAATTAGTTAGAGGTTCATGGTTAAAAAAGATTCACGGTTTTAGAATTCATCAAAAGCGGCTGGAAAAAAAAAAAAAAAAAAAACACAACCCTGAACACGGGTTGTCTAATAAGTGCTTTATCTAACCTGAAACGTTTCCTCTTTGAACTGCAGCAGGTCAGGATGGTCCGAGCACAGTCTGAATCCTCTGCTGGAAGAATAGGGATTGGTGAATGTGATCTTCTTATTGCTACCTCTCCCACCTCCTACAGGCACTTGGATCTCAAAGGCCTGCAGATACAATACAGCATACAATAGTAGTTTTCACAACATTTTTGTTAACGCACATTAACATTGGAAAAGGTTTGGAATTGCGAATCTGCAGTTTTCTTTTTCCCCCCGCAAAGCATTTTATAATATGTCATGTTTTCTGTCAGGCTATAAAAAAAAGCAAGAGAGCTACACAGATCTACACAATAGGAAAAGGGAAGTGGGGTAGAATGATGACAGCTTAAGAAAATGAACTAGAGACAGAGTATTGGTAAAAGAAACGATTAAAGCAGTCCACACAAAAGGAGATGTAAGAAGAAAGGCAAACAAAAAATATATTAAAAAATAAAGCTAATAGAAACTGAGTAGAAAAAGAAAAGTAGCAAGAAAGCTTAAGAGAAAGAATTAAATCAAAAAGAAAGGCCAACATGATTGAAGTAGAATTCAACATCTAAAAATACTCAAGGCTCCATTTTGCTCAGCTTGCTCTGAAAGCACGTTTCCTCTTTGTCATTCTTCAAGCTGCTCTGCCACACACGGGCAGATGAGGTAACCATATTAAAGAGTTTTTTATGTTCCAAATTACTGACATCACGTCACAGTCTGTTCTTAATGCAAATGGTGCCATTACTTCTGGTAAATTAAAAGAACATTATGTGTCACTTAACCGACAGATCTACAGATAAGTTAAAGGCATATGGAATCCCCTGGGCTCTCTGGTCCAAATTCTACATATGTCTTTAAAACCCAAGTGCATCCAGGAGCTAATGGAAACTGTGTAATGTCTAAAAACCACTGTTTCTGCAGCTGAATGCCTGAAGGACTAGTGTGTCTTGAAGAATACAAATTAAGCTTGGATGTGTATCCGTCATTCAAACTAAGCACAAAATTGCTGCAAGTGGTTGAGTCAAAAAGCAACACGCAGTACCAAATCAATAGTTTCTAACGGCCTCTAATTCAATGTTGTTTCCTGATTTTTCTTTGTTTCTAAATTGAAAAACAATGCTGAAGGCGTTCAAAAATACACAGTAATCTCCTTCGAACAGTTGATATTGAGATGTGTCTGCAACTTACGCTCTGTAAAGCCATCATAAGCCACAACTGAACAATGTGGCTCATAATGTGAATATATCTATTATGCATGAGAATCATAAGGGCTGGAATGATTGATGCACCAGTCTATATGGGCATGCCTTTATAGATTATAACAATATAAATGTCTAATCCGATGTTTGTCAATTGCTGATTTTGGAGGCTGATAACTCAAAATGAACTTCTCCTCTGCAGCAGGGGTACATTTTGGTCCTGCCTTCCTGGGATGGTCTTCATGAGAGCCAGTTTCATCATGGTGCTTTAGGGGTTTTGCAAATGCACTTGATAATACCGTTTTTGCAAGAACTATTCCAGAACAGCTGACAAGTATGTCTTAAAACAGACTTCATTTTCACAAATTACCCCCTTGAGAATCTTTGGGATGTGCTGGAGAAATTAATAGGACTCTGGATGGAAATGATGTTGTGATACTGCATAAGCTTTTCGAAACTATGCCATGGCGAAAATGTGCTGAAATAAAAGCAAAAGGCGGTCCAACACAATACTAGCGTGTGTGACGTTTCTTGCATGGGCAGTGTATGAATGTAAACTGTCATTTCTTTTCGTATACAATTCCCACCCGTCGCTAGGGGGACTCCTACATTAAGGCTACTACAACCAGTCAGGGAGGGCCGCCGAGGTCAATCGAGTGTTTACCACTGCACTTTACTACTGCAAATGCGAAAATATCACAATTGAACAATGTGGCTTGTAATGCATGATAATAATTATAGCGTTTTACACACGCACCTTCACATGAACTGTCAGTTAATAGGAAGACAGTTATAAAATCATGGAATGATGATGCACCAATCTATATGGGCATGCCCGTGTAAACAATATTAATGTTGTAAAATAACAACATTTAAGATGTACAGGCATTATATTTTCAACCAAAACTGAATCTAAAATCAAAAAAAGGTATGTCAAAAAAAGATAACATTCAGGATTGCATAACAGACTGCTTTCCAGACCAAAAAAAAAAAAAAGAAGAAGAAGAAGTGATTGCTTTCTGTCAGGGATTACCTGGAAAAGGCAAAAATAAGTATGACAGTGAAAGTCTCCAGTAGAACTGTGGCAGATTCTCCAAGACACTTACCAGCCAATTTTCTTATAAAACTGCACAAAGTGTACCAGAAACTGCTGATATATTTTTGAAAAGCAAAGGGTTGCCCCATCAAATGTTGACTTTTTGTTAAGTCTAGTGCTGTCTACATTTTTTTTTTACTGTAGAAAACATTTAATTTTGATATTTTTGAGAACATCTTTGCTTTACAGCATTTCTACATAATTCTACATGTGTTCTACACCTACAGTACGACTTTTGCAGTGCACTATACTGTATGTAACACAAGTCTTACATGTTTTGGACAAAGAAAATGTTATTTAATGTAGAAAAAACAGATGTTAAAATAAATGCAAAGATATATCTGTTTAAAATGTAATATTACAGTTCACACAGTTCTACGGGGCAGCTAACACACTGGTGGATGTGGCTATTAGGTTACAGTCTATACAGCTAGCACATAGTGATAGGAGAATTTTCAGATTCCTGAAGAGCCAGTAGATGTTCTAAAAATCCCTTTTCTATTACTCCAATGCCTGTGGTATGTAGTATGCTAGCTTGGTTATTTAATTTATTTAGCTGTCTGACTGAAACATCCACCACTAGTGAATCCATTAATTTGGGACATGTGACATCTTGTATGGATGACTTTCATGCCTGACATGTAGGTGTGCATTCCAGTAAAATAACAAGGCTGTAAGTACTGTATAAACACTACTGTTAAAGAGATGCCAGGATTTGAACAATAAAGACGTGATTACCCGTGATATAACAGGCTGCCTGCAGGTGAGGCACAGAAGCCAGGATGCCACCAGCTGCCTCGTATCCACATCCACCACATTAAGGTAACGGAAACAGCTTCCAGAATGCAGAGCCTTCACTCCCAGCCTAATGTCCTGCACACCAAGAGCAGGAAGAGCAAACACATCCTCTGGGTCAACCTGGACAACACACAGTTGATATTAAATTAGATTACATTAGCTTCAACATAAAAAACAAAAATGCACAAGTGGCATATTTATAATAGATAACAAATGCAGGTAAAAGGCTATGAAGGTTGTATGTACATGACCATGGGGGTCTAACTGACAGGAGATGCAGTAGGTATTATAAATAGGATATATGGCAAAAATAGTATATATGTACACATGTTAAGAAATATACAGTAAAATGTGGAACAGAACATACACTACAATGATCAGCCACAACAGAAACACCACAACTAGTTGAACTGAATAACACTGATTATCAATTATATATCAATAAACTGGTGACAGGATCATGGTAACCCTAGACTCATCTATACCCGTGGAGACTAAAGTCCAGCCCGTCCGATTTGATCCCACAGAAAATGTAATGTAGCACAAAATGCTGAGAAATGTAAATGCTTGCCACGATAGAAAGGTACCAGAGGATCAGTACACTTCATCCTGTCATGTATGGGGTCTAAGAGGCAAAGAGTCCAATGTTATTGATCCGGCCTCCAAAATCCAAAGATTTCAATTGGACCGCAAATGCACAGGACATACAAGTCCAATCCACACAGGCCCCACCCTGCAACCCAGAGGATCTGCTGCTAGTGTCCCGGTGCAGACACCACAGCACACCCCAGAGGTCTTGTGGAGTCATAACCCGAGGACCAAGAGCCGGCCCGGACGGCACAAGGGGAACCTAGACAATAGTGGGCTTAATGTTTTGGGTCTGCCTTATAAGTTCATGAACATATATACAGTATGTACGTTTATTTAGTACAGTATATACAGAATTAATATGGAAGAAATCTGCAGTTTTGCGAAGACAATATTATAAATTATGGGTAGTGCAAAGATGCAGAGCAGATAAGCAGAGCAGTATAAGTAATATAACAAAAACTAAAATATATAATATAATAGTAAATATCCCTTAATATATTCTTAGCATTTGAATAAGAAGCCCATGTTAAAACGTATACAAAAGCTACAATTCACGTTATAGTTTAATGTGGCGTGGTCAGATGAGAACCATCTACAAGTTTAGGACTGCATGGAAGGAAAAAGCAACCTGATGCCCAGTGTAAAACATGGAGGTGAACCATTTATTTTGATCCAGCTGGCAAATTCAGATACTCCAGTGACAATTGTATATTTCCAAATCAACACAGAAGCAAATAATCAAAGGCCCCATTCCACAAGTTTGAAACTAATGAATTAATGTGTGAATCGTTTATATGGGTGTTTACACAAATTTGCGCTGCAAAAATATCACCTCAGCAACTGAAAATATTTAAATAGACTTACCAAGTATTTCCCTCTATAAGATGGCAATAAACCAAATATGAGCTCGATAAATGTAATTTTAAAATATTGTTTAGAAATTTCAAGCTGTAAATAGTGAAGAATAAATGTAAAAATAATTAAACATTATCTGTTAAAAGAACTCATGCTTAACACTAATACAAAATGACTAGAAATAGACTTATTTTTAAATAGATTGAATTAATCTTATATTCGGTTTATTGTAATTGTATAAAAAAAAACATTCGGAAGAAAATCAAGGTATTTTCAGTTGAGAAAACAATTTATCGCATCATTTTATTCAGTGGCGGCTGGTGCAATGTTTTTTGGAGGGGGCGCAAACACAAACAAAATTAAAATTAAACTTTTAATACTTGCCTGTAAATATCCATTTATCAGGTAATTGCGCATCATTACTACTAGTATAAAATAAAGGCCTGACTCACATCACATCCAGTCAGCAGCTCCGCTTGCCATAAGAAGTGCTGGAAAAGACTCGTTGAGAATGGTCCAATCACATGAGCCCAAATATTTAAAAACAATATGATTCGCTAAGAACAAAAGTGGGAGGGTTCAGGGCGCACAGTGCTGCGCCCCAAGGATGGTTTGGCAAAATCCAATCAGAGCTCAGCCTCAAGTCACATGCTTTTCAAAAATGTACGTGCCTACATAGAAACTCGTTTGTCCGGCGCCCCGCGTACACAAACACAAATGAACGTAATCCAGTTCAGATTTTTAAAAATTGAAAATAAATTATATTAAGAAATACAGCGGAATATTGTGACCAAATGACTTTATTTCATTATTAAAATAAATAAATTATTATGTTAAATAATTACATGTTAAAGTGGCATTCTTCTCTGCCTAACTTTATAGGCCGAACTCTGCGCCCCGTATTGACCGGCCGCCACTGATTTTATTCATGAAAAAGTTTTACTCCTGTTTTAAGTGGGTATAAATTTATAAATAACAGTACTAACTAATAAAACCTTGACTTCAAATTAGCATGAGTTCCTGCACTTTTATAGGTTGCATATACTGTTATTTTTTATTACATTTACAGGATTTAGCAGACATTCGTACATAATGCTTTGAAGTTATCAGAAATACCTATTCATGGTAGTTCTAGGTCAGGGACTAAATCAACAAACTTTTGTGAAATCCATTTGCTTTCTACATTGTGAGCATGAAGTCTTTCTTCAGCTTCTGGAGAGCATATATATATATATATATATATATATATATATATATATATATATATATATATATATATATATACTGTAAATAAAAGAAAACCAGCTAACACATATCCATGAATTGAGAAAAAAATAAATTTTCTGTTATGGCAAATTAAACCTCAATGTATACATAGAGCATGCCTTACCCTATCTGTGCAAAGCTGGAGGCTGTAAACAAATGCCTCAGAGAACAGAAGACTTACCTTTCACTTTGTTGTATTAACATTATACTGTACAGTACATCATACTGAGTAAAAATTATTTCCAGTCATGTTTTTCAGGCTTTCCCTGTTGCTGTTTATTTTAAGTAAAAAAAAAAAAAGAAAAAAAGAAGGTTTTCCAGGGATTTTTTCTACCTGATAGTTACTCACAGCTGTCTGTGCACATGAATTTTAATAGAGTCTTGTGGGCGTCACTACATGCAAATCAGGTGTTCAGTGCATGCGCTTGGTAATTAATAGGTGATTGGCATTCATCAACATATACACAGAAGTAGGAAGTACAGCAGCACTGCTGAAACACTACTGATTTGTAAATCAGCCGTAAAACTTTGAGTTCAGGTCAAGTTACATAAATGTTTACATATGCAAATTACATTCTCTTTATTTAAAGCTTACGCTATATAAATGCAGTAGATACACATGTGAGGTGTTCAGGTCAAACTGGGACTTTTGTATTTTATAAGAACTCAGTTATGAGAGTAAAAACTTCCTTTATTTCTCTATACGTATAATCCCCTGCTAAACTAATGACCTTATCCCACATTTCACTAGTGCCTTCTACCATCAAGGTAGAAAGTTTTTTTTTTTTTTTTTAACCTGGTTCATGTCTGAAGCACTGGCCTCCCAGGAAATCCTTTAATTGCCCAACCGTGTAAATGGCTTGGAATGAGGTCAGGAGTACACGGGGGATGTGGCGCTAACTCCCAGTTTCTGCAATGTGCACATGATGTTCATGAATGATTGTGTGTACAGATGCTATAGACATATGCGTGTTTTCCACAGACTGGTGTCTGGTAAAGGTATCCATCAAGTTGCAAGGCTCGAGTATTCCACTTGCTGAATGTTTACCGGATCGAGTGCAATGGGATCTGAGCCATCTTGGCTGGGATCATCATTCACAAACTAAGGCTTTTATCACGGTACTGTACCTACTGTACTTGAAGTCTTTTATAAATGTTAATAGGTTTCACACCTTTAGTCCTAGTTTGAATGCCCTAGTTTGCATTTTTTTTTTACAGTATGTGTGTGCATGATTAAATATTGTTATATACTGTTATTCCATGTGCCTATGGTTATATTTTTACACATTACATGTGCTGAAAATTTTACTGCTGTAAGCACATGGAGTGCTCACAGATCCCATGGTGGTGAAATGATATTTAATTATAATTCTTATCAGAAATTAAAGCGTTTTAATATCTAAGCTACTTTAGGTAGCTTCTTTAGCAAGACTGGTGCTCGCTCTCACAGAAGTACAGTATAGCTGTACACTAGTTTCAAGAGACTGTCTAATTATTTATATACAGTACATGATTATCCAGTTATTAACCACATATGCATAGTATTGTACAGAAAGAAAAAAAAAAACAACTAAACTAGGAATAATAGATTCAGTTAATTATGTTTGTGAACAGCAGGAAATTGTGATTAGGGCTAAATGAATTCAATGAGTGATTATTATAGTGATTATTGTTTGTGATTATTTTCATCGCATGTCAAACTTCATGCTGGTTTGCACTGACAGATTAAAGCCTGTAAATAGATCATCTGCTAAACTGTGTTGTTAAGTGTTAACATAAAGTAACATAAACAAAGTACTCTTGCATTCAAAGTGTGACCTAAAAAAAACCCAGAACACAGAACAATCAGATGAAGGAAGGATCATGTTGGCTGATGTATTGCCTTTGTTTCATGATTGCTTTCGTTTCACCTTCAATTCTGCGTCATTGTTCAAGTCTATCTCATCAAGTCAGTAATCTCCCGGCTTTACAAAATAAAACTGCTGAAACTGTGATTCACACACACACACACACACACACACACACACACACACACACACACACACACACACACACACACACACACACACACACACACACACACACACACACACACACACACACACACACACACACACACACACACACACACACACACACACACACAAAAATACAATACTTTCCAAGTAAAACAATCCTCAATATAGTTAAATGTAATCAGTGAGCATTTATTCCTAGAAAGAAGTAAAATGATCTGTCAATACAATAATACAATGGAAAACTTAAAATAAGGGGAAAAAGAAAAACAATTAGGAAACACTAGACACACTCTATATTCAAGATACTTTTAAGTCACAACTTTCTTTTGCCCTTTGACCCCCCCACCATGTGTACCTGTAGCTCCAGAGGGTGGGATGTGTAGCACTTGACCTTGCGGATGCTCTGTGTACCACGCAGTACCAGGGAGTGCCAGCTGAGCGTACCACACACACAGCTAATATCCATTTTCTGCAGGTAATGCATGTACACCTGCCACGTTTGAGTGGGAGAGGCCAGCCAGGGATCACTACCACACACACACACACACACACACAGACACACACACACACACACAGACACACACACAGACACACACACAGACACACACACAGACACACACACAGACACACAGACAGACACACAGACACACAGACACACACACACACAGACACACACACACACACACACACACACACACACACACACACACACACACACACACACACAAAACACATCGTTTATTCACATTACCACTTACCAGCCCTAACCAAACGACGGTTTAACATTTGGATGTGCAAGGTCAGGGATACTAAGAATAATTTAAAAAGACATTTTCAAAGTATATAGAGAAAGTGTTTTATAAGCGTTAAGTGTATTCATGTATGCAAATCTTATACAGTTAAAAAGAAAGAGAAGACAAACATCGCAGTGAGACTCCAACCACCATAATTTCTGCTGAATGTACAGTACAGGAAGTCAAATTCAGATCTTACACGTTTTCTAAATATATGGTTTTGTTTTCAGACCAAAAGTTTAATTCATTATGCTTCTTATGGTGTCTACCAGGTTGGTCAAAGAAACAGATAAAAAATATAAAAGAATTTTTAGCTGCTACAATTTTTTATTTTTTTTTAATAAAAAATGTTGCTACACTTTTTGCTAAACTTTTCATTAAACCTTGAATTTAATTTGCACTGAACTATTAAAAGTTGTGATATTTAATAAGTATATGGGGTTCCTCCTGAAATGATTAAGTAAGACTTTAGTACAGTATTTGTTTTCTGGCAAAATGTATGTGGACTACATAATGTGTGTATATATTTTGACCACAAAGGTGGAATTGTATACTGTAGGATATCTTGGTGTGTTGTAGCAGTACAAATTCCCTTCACTGGCACGTTGGTCTTGTTCAGACTGTTAGCCCAAATCCGGTTTCAATCCCAAACCGGATTGCTTTCAGGTAGTCTGAACAGTAAACATCAAACAAACGTTTCAATCTGGACCTCATCCAAAGATGGCTCTCAGACTGGACGCTCTTCCTGCTCGAATCGGGTTTCAAACTGTCCATTATGTCGCTTGCAACCTGACACAGAAGTCCCAAGTTCAGTCCAAAAACCTCAACCGCACTGAACTGTGTGCCAGACCTCCTCGTCTAAAGCAGCACAAATCGCCACAGCCACGTTTCAAAATCTAGTGAGAAGCCCCAAGGAGAAAGAGGGGCTACATTTAATTGGCATGTGATATTCAAAAAGCATTCATGGGTGTGCTGGTCAAAAACTTCTCCACTAACAGCGTTTGACATTTTGATATTTGTACTTTAATTGTAAAATCATAAATACTGTGTGTACGATCAACATGACCCACATTTTATTTACATATTACTTTGATTTCTGCTATCTCAGAATATTCAGTTTGACAAAGATGCTTAAAACATTGCTAGATATAGTACGCAAGATTCCCTCACATATTCAATGTCGAGCTTTAATCAAGGTATTGGATACTACTGTACTGGATATGCGCTGTAATGAAAAAATAAAAAAGATTCAGATTCTGTCTATCAAAATGTTTATAGTAGTTACATATGGAAGATATATTAAGCAATAATTCATGACACTACAGATGCTAAAGTGATTTTATCATGGGTCTGTTCTTAGCCAATCCGATTTTAGGTCTAAAATAATTTTATCTTTTTTTTTTTCTGTTAGGACTAACTAGGCTTTAAATGTGATTTAATTTAACAATATCACATGTGAGGGAGTGCTGTTGTACTCAATATCAGCACGGCTGTGATGTGGTCATAGGCACAAGGGTGTCCGTGGTGGATAGATTTGGGATTCAGTCTTGTGTAAGCTAGCTTTGTAGCTCATGCTAGCTGGTTTAGACACATTTCCGAAAGACTTAGAAGCATTTACTGAGTAGACAAAAAAAAAAAAAAAAATTGTTTAAGATGGCAATGTCATCATTAATGTTATCAGATGTGTTTTCTTCCTGAATGAACTTCTGTGACTGGTTTTTTGAATGTTAATGTATTAATGAGTGCAACTGACCAGCACAATAGCACTGAATTCTTTACTGAATCCAAATCCTGAGGAGTCATGATTCTTTTACAGTTTGTCATGATGCCGCTTATTCCATTTCCCTGACTGAGAAATATCTAACTCTGACTGTGATGAATAAATGAATATTGCAACACGATGCAATCAGACAGTAAATGAGAAACCTTGATTAAGCAAATGACATTAATCACACAAGCAGAGATTAATCAAGGATGCTGCGGCTACACGCAGGCTTGCCCACTCATACACATGCAAATATACACACACACGCGCACGCAGAGAGACAAGGAGAAATGGCACATACTTGAACACAGTGATGACAAATGTCTTAATTTGTGGACTGGGAGCCCCTGGCACTTTCAGATAAATGTCCTGAGGTTCTCCCGGAGCCTGCGGTGCATTAAAATATAATAATCAGCTTATTTATTTGTCTAATTTACTTACCGATTAAATAACACAAGAACAAGTCATTTCGGCAGAGCAGTTTTAATGAATGTCATTAGTGTAGCATATATTAGTGAATTAATAAAGTGTTTCCTCTCTGCCTCATTTCCGGTTTGTCTGAAAGGTGCAGTGTGACCGGCTCACCGGGCCAATGACGTGGCAGATCACATTGGGGTCGCTGCAGCGCACCTGGAGCCTGGAACAAGCATCTGTGTGTGTTTGAGACAAAGAGAAAGAGAGAGAGAGAGAGAGGAGACAGAGGACAAATGTGGTCTTTAAATCAGTAATGTTGAACAGGACAGCACTGTATGAATGTGTAAATGTTAGTAAGAGACAGAAACAGAAAGGGAAAGCAACAGAGGTGGAAAGTATATGTGTGTGTAGGGTGGAAGTATATGTGTGTGTGTGTGTGTGTGTGTGTGTGTGTGTGTGCACGCCTTCAAACAGTTGTAAGGCTGATAATGAGCAACACCTGGTGCGCCGGGTTCAGCAGGAGGCAGCCGGATGGCTTTCTTAAAGAAGGAGAGCTCAGGCTGATAGAAGCGAAAGGTCTGGTCGACGATGTGGGGAGTCGGCTCCACTCTCACCTGGCAGATGGCCAGCGGCTGACTGTCCGCTGCTCGGAAGAACACCTGCACAACAAGTAGGGGCAGATCAGGTCATAAACTCCCTTCGGGGAGGAGGACATGTAAAGAACATTGCCTCAATATTCACTAATTATTATTTACTCACAAATACTATTGTAAAGTTTTGAATTGAAAGACCAAGCTGTCTTATCTTAATCTCTGTTTTCCCCATCATGTAGCCAACAGGATGAATGTCTCATTGATGCCTAATCATTCCTTTAAATGTATGTTGTAATGTGTTATTGTCAGGGCTGAAAGTAATGTTAAATTCGTGCCGGTACTGTGAACCCAAAAGGTGAAGAGAATAAACCATGGAGTTGTTGGACAGACTTGTACATTGTTTAAGTTTCTCCTTATATTTCTACTTATTCCACTTTAGAATTACCTTAGTTAAGCAACTCGGTTGAACCCTTGGTTCTGAGGTTAAATCCGAAATAGCATAAAATAAAAGGTTTCCAGGTAATGTCGGGTGTAGAATCCCTTTATCCACACACCAAGTAGTGCCTTATTCGGAGGTTAGAGAGAGATCTGAGATTTAGCCATGGACCAAGCATTGAGGTGAATCATGAACCTGATCGAAATACAATGGCCTGTTCAGAGACAATTTGGACATTATAATGACACATAATTTAAGTCTGATAGTAAATATATTAAATAAAACATCTTATTTATGGGGGAAAACTCTAAGAGCTTTTATATGATGTGTTCCCTTAGAAGATTAATTTCATATTCATGGAAGGAGTCTCCAGTGTCAAAAGAGCTAATTTTGCGTTTCCAGCAACTCGGCAAGATATACTGACCCCCCCCCCCCCCCTCCTTCACCAGCCAGTATTATTAACATCTGGATTGAGGGGGAAAAAAAGGACCAGTAAAGAAACACCTATTTATATTTATTATAACGAACTTTATAACTTGAACTAATACACCTCAGACATTTCATAACATTTAATACAGATACATAGCACAATGCGTGGTTCATTAATAAATAAATGCTGTGGTTGTCAAAATCACATTAAATAATAATCCACATAATCTGGTTCGTTGCAGGCTGTATCAGAACCAAACATCTTACGTTATGTTCTTATATTAGCATGCAATCTCGCATTTTATTTCTTATACTGTACAGATCAGTTTCTGGAGATTTATTTTCTTCTGGCTATGGTAGGTCACTAGATCCAATCTAGAGTAAATAGAACGACAAAATGGCATCTGTGGGCACATTTTTTCCCCAGAATCACAGTGAAGTGTTGCTGTTGTGATGAAATTGTCTGCAACTGACACACTGAAGCATCAACCCTTTGAAGTTTGACTTAATAGCCTGAAATAACAGGAGACATGTTAAATCAATCATTTCTGTCATGGCGCACAGAAACTCGCAAGAAATCTGTCAAAAGGGCAGATTCGTTTTGATCTGACCCCAGATATAGGCTAATAAGCAGAAATGGATATTTTAATGTGGTTTAAACTTAGCAATAGAGCAATATATGGGAGAAGCATTAACTTTTATCCTCAATTTGAGCTTCAGTAGCTCTTCTATTGGATGGAACTAAATGGGCTTGCCTACACTCCCCACATGCAGCAATGAGACTTAGCCACTCATGACCATGTCGTTGCTTCACTACTTTTTCTTTCTGGGACCACATTTGGTAGGTCCTGACTACTGCAGATTGGGACAGCATCCTATAAGATCTGCAGTTTTTGGAGATGCACTGACCCCGTCATATAGCCATCACAATTTGGCCCTTTGTCAGTGTCACTTAAATCCTTACATTTGCTCATTTTTTCTGCATCCAACACATTAACTTCAGGAAAAAAGGTCCACTTGCTGCCTAACATATCCCAGCCACTTCTAGGTGACATTGTAATGAGATATTGTAACTGTAGATACTGTGACAAGGCCCACATTGTGATGTCTAGACTACTGGGTCAAAGCGACTTCAAAACTGCTATTTTAAGTTTGCTAAAAGCAGCTCTTGTGGGATGTTCCCGGATTCTCAACTTATGATATCAGTCATAAGTGCAGACTCCAAACTTTTAGAATTGCAGACTCCAAACTTTTAGACATAGATTCATAAAAGGTGTGTTGCTGTGTGTGTTGCTGTGTGTGTGTGTGTATGTATGTGTGTGTGTGTGTGTGTGTGTGTGTGTGTGTGTGTGTGTGTGTGTGTGTGTGTGTGTGTATTCCACCCTTATATTTTAAGAATAGAATGGCTCAATAAGACCTTAGGGGTTAAACAGGAATAATGCTTGTTTAGCTGAAGCTAGATCAAGGATGTTAAAATGGTCAGTTTCAGTTACTGAATTCTGAATGGCTGAGAGATGTCAGAAGCAGTTGTAAAGTCATCAATATACACATATCTTTCAAATAATCTTACTTAACAATTAAAAAAGAGCTGGCAACCCAACCCGTTAAGTAACTGCCACAGACATGACGAATATATCGCCAGGGTGAAGAGTGTCTGTCGCCCGATGTGCTGGATGACGTGCAGACTGACCAACATACCAAATGTAATTTCTATTAACACACCCCCTTTAACTGTTTATTAGCCGATATCAAGTGTACACATCATTCACTTATGGATCACATGACTTAAATTAGAACACGCCTACTAAATTCATCCAGTGGGTCGGATTCGAACCACTATGGAGCCGGTCGTGGCCCAACGGATGCGTGTTTGACAGAGCTTGATCAATTGTGATATCTGTTGTTGAACATGCATGTTAAGTGTGTTGTCAGCTTTACAGTTGCACTGACACTTTGGCACATCGCTCGAGGTGGTGTCACTTGGAGCGTAACAACAGTTGACCCTGACTGTGTATCGGAGTATGAAGTGAAGTGTGGAGACTGTCTGCATGTGTCAGCAGGTCCTTAAAGGGTAAGTCTCTCTAGGCTGGATATGGCAGCCTAAGCCTGAAGGCAAAATTGCAGAAGCGCACGAACGTGCGTGTACACACACATATACACACATTGTAAGTCGCAGTGGTCACTTGAGGACTGAGACATCACTCTTTCTCTCTCTGTGTCACCATCTCTGGACTCTTACACATCTGCGTATACAAACACACTCCGGAGTCACCGATTCAAACGACCCGATCAAATCAGTTCCAAATGATTAGGATATGTGAACTAGTATGCTCCCAGAACCAGTGTTAAACAAAAATGATAAATTGCACAGAAAATAAGTACAAAATGTAAAAGCAGCCAAGAAAACTGCGCTCAAACAACCTGCTGACTGTGGCCAAGTTCTTTTCTGCTCAAATGTTCTGATGTTCCCCAGGAGAGAAGCTGCACAATTTATGATTTAAAAGCATACTCACTACCCAGGATAAAGAGAGCTGTTCAGGGAAATTTAGGTGATCTGGCTCTTTGATTTCCATCAAAAAGCAAATATCTCAGAGGGGCAGCACTTTAGAGAATTTTCGCTGCCTTCTAAGCATCTTGAACAACCACTTAAATTTTTTATTACGTTTTTGACCAGCGAACCGTTCGTGTACTACGAATCAACTTTGCCCTAATTAACTGTGAAACCTAAAATCAAGTATGACCTTGCACTGGCCTTCTGAAACCACAAAGCATAACAATAATACATTAGCTGCTTCCCTTTCTCCTCGGAGCCACTGATTTAAGTCCGAAAGTTATGGCAGGATTTACAGTATACGGGAAAAGATTCTTGCATTCAGAGTACACTTGTGCAGGTGAAGAAATTATTAAAGGTGACCTGCACGGAGTTCAGGCCTCTGAGCCTGAAATCAATTGTTGTGGTCAAATGTAGTAGGGTTCAACTTTAAACCAATAAACAAATATTTCCTGAAATATGAATGAGGAGATGGCAAGAATTCATATAAACATCTAATAAACCTTTAATGTATTGTCAAGGTAATGCTTTATGAATAGTCCTAGTTTTATGGAACAATTTGGCTTCTGTGCTTGTTATGCGTCAGCTTATAAAACAGTACTTGATTTAGCACACCGTTATTCTGTCGCAGATTGTGCCTGCCTGGGACCTTGTGAATGTAGAAGAGGGCAGACAGCGCTTTGAATATGTTATTCCACCATGTGACCCAGCATAAGCAGTGGTTTGAAATGACATGTTTGGTTTGTTTCACATGTCTAAGAGGAAGCATGTTTACCCTCCCCGATTGGAAGGTTGTTCGTTGGTAGCTAGTGAGTGGGAACTGGCCAAGTGGAGATTGACAAAGAGACATAACATAATAACTACATAAACACAGCCAAAAATTTTAAATAAAATACAAGAATAATAAAATGAAATAAAAGAAGTTGCATTGCTTCTTCCATTGCTCCAAAGTCCAATCTTTTCATCAATACCATCAATGGATATGTCCTTACCCTGGTTACTGGGTTACTAACCAAGTACCATCAGAATAACACAATTATCTAAGAAACAGATTCTTCCTAAGGAATTGAAGCTTTTTTTTTTCTTCTGATTATTCTCGGGAAAAAAACAAGTGGTTACTTATGGCCACATAGCTGTTAAGTTAAAATTCTGTGTGTTCTCATCACATTGTATGTTTATGTAAATGCTCTTACTTTCACTATTAAACTTAGTTATGGTTTTTACTCTTGATATTTTTTAACATGCAACTTCACCAAGGGAACTCCATTCAATATTGTTTTTTTCTCCGATAACAATTCCTTCACAAAGTTGACAGTTCAGCAATATCCTTCCAGGTAATGAGCTGAAGTTTCAGTAATTTTAAATCTCCTTAGTTGTTTTTTTACAAGCCCAATAATCTGACCCTTACGAAATGGTGACATTTTTTGGCTGCACAATGTAATATTATAAAAAGCACATTGATTATGATTTTTGGCAGGGGGAGGAGATTGTGAGGGGAATTGAGAAGCATCATAACGTTACAGTACCTACCCATGAGGTGGGGAATTTACGAGATTCACATGTCAGTGTTAATATCTATACGCATCCAGTGGGTGGGCAGGTGTCACTGGGTGCCAAGTCTTTATTTGGGAAGAAGAAATTCTGTGCATTACAATTCCATAGCTCTCGTAACTGTGCAGATCCATGAACGATTCTCATTCTTTATTTTTGTTCCAGTGGTTTGTTTAATTTCATCACTGACGATTTCAATTACATGTCTAACACCACTTTTTTCTTCATAGCAGAATCATCAATCTGAGACGAACCCATCAGTCTTATGTATATAAGACAGCACTCCATTTAATCACATCCTCAGGAACATGTAAACATTGCAAAATGTCAATGTTCTTGTCAATTGATTTGTGGAAGTTAACAGAAAAAAGTGTCTGTAGAGCTCGTTGAGTGTTTGCTCGTACTACGGGAATCGCGGCACAGCGCTGGTTGTTAATGTAAGTACACTTCTCCACTTGCTATTTTTATATCGCTCTAAAGCTCCTAGACTTTTTTTGCTAAGCATAAACCTCATTACAAACACATGATATAATCTTTATTGCATTAATTTATACACGAGTTATCATGGATTCTCTTCTCTCGCTAATTACTGATTTGAATTGTTTTGACTTGTCCTTGAACATTAATATTCTTGCTTTAACATCTTTCCTTCATGGTACACTGTGCTCATGTCTGGTTAGGCAAATCAGTTAGAAGTGATACAGTATACAAGAACATGGTGTGTCTCTGTTAATGACTCATTACAGATATAAGATATACGACAAGCTATTAAAATATATGTACTCATTCAAATAAGGTCCTACTTGCTTCGCTTTCATAGGAAGGTACACACTGAAGGAGCTGAAGAATATTACTTTTTCATTCATGCTACAGAAAGGTCACGCAGAAAACAGAGATTAATGTTCTCACCTTGATAGATTTAGCCATCACTGTGTTAGACTGCTGATGGTGAGCAAAATGTGGACTGGTAGAAGTCTTTGAGTCCTAAAACATAAACACATGGACAGTTAGTCAACAGCACACGGTACGTGTCTGAAATCACTTGCTGATTTACTGAACTACTGTATATACAATCACGTGCACAAAGAGCCCAAACAATGTATACACACTTCAACAGAAAAATATATACGATGCATAAAAATGCATATGTCACATGATCATCTTTGTTCCAAATATTACTCATTTTGATACCATTTTGTTACTGAAGAACAAAAGCTGATTTTTGAAACCTCACATCAATAAGAAATCCAGCATAGGAAACATTGTTTCATTCATCTATTTCACTAGGCATGATGCAAAAGCTAAATTGCACTAGCACTACTATCAGTGGCTAGTGTAATGGCATCGTCAATGGTCTTGGAAATTGGTAATCAAAGCTAAAGTAGAAAACCATGTTGAGGAAATTCATTTTTTTTTATTTTTTTTTATATGCTTGTAATTTAACTTACTCACTCATCGTCTATACTGCTATCCTTTATTCAGGGTCATGTGGCTCCAGGCCTATCAAAGGAAGCTTAGGGCATGAGGTGGGTGCCAATCCATTGCAGAGAACACACATACTGTACACTCACTCACACATTACACACAACGTGGGAATGACAATTAGCCTAATCTGCAGGTCCTTGGATATTTATATTCAAAACAAATCTCGTATTCCTGTATTCCATATCATATGTTAATTATAAAAATGAACTCATTGTTATTTAAGGTAGATTTTTCCTTTAATGCACCATAAAAAATTATGGATTTAGTTGTCAATATAAATTATCAATATAAATGATCAATTATATTTATAACTAAAGCCAACTACCTCAAGTTGGCTTTAGTTACAAATAAATAACATTTATTTTTTATATAAATTGACCACTTTGGTTTTATTCCAACTAATACATTTTGAGGTGGAAAAAAAAATGCACTGAGTTATTGTTTTCATTTCCAGAAGTAGTGTGCGTCAGTTGTTTACCATTACTGTGGGGGAACAACTGTATTCAGGGAATAAAACTTTTCTAGAGAATTGTGGTAATGCTACACACTGGTTCCACCCCAAATAGAGCACTACATAGTAAATGGAGAACAAATTCAGACATTTTGTTGAGAACAATACAATATCTGTATTTTATGAAAATGAAACTGCCTGAGAAAAAAAGTGTACCTGATAGAAAGTTTACCTGTGAAAGCAGAACATGCCCAGACACAAAGCTTTGGTACTTCAGAGGGATGTGGACGCTCTCTCTGGGCCGCAAGTAAACCTGAGGTGTCGAGCCATCCTCCTTCATGTGAAACATCTCCACTTCCAACGGAGTGCAAGTCTTTGTCAAGTCTTTAAAATACCTCCATTCCTCAGCATTCACTATAACACTACAGGCAGAAATTGAGAAGTGAAGAACAGCTTCAGGCTTTTCTTTCTCTTTCCAACACTTTATGCTGCTGGTTAAGAAAGCAATGTGGATTCTGTTTACTGAAAAAAAACTAAATAAAAAAACTAAAAGAAAGCTCTCCATTTCCAAAGGTTTTGCTAGGTAAAAAAAAAAGGGGGGGGGGGGGTAAGATGGGCTAAGAATAAGATATTACTCCCATACAAGAAATTTCATCCACAAACACATAAAGGAAAAGGTTGCTTGAGACATCAAAGGCTGACTCTCGGATCATGAGAAAGTGAATATTTGTAAAAGATGATCAAAAGAATTTCAGGGTTTCGAAACTCCATCCCGCACACAAAGGACAGCCAGTTGAAATTGAGTCTCATCATGTTTTATCGAATTCTGTACCATAATACCCGGCACTAAAGGCAGCATGTCTTTCTGAGACTTACGCAAACTCCTGAGGAGGGAAAGAGTTGAATGCGACAATAAGACATTTCATGGTTTAGAAATAGGAGAGAAGCTGCAGGCAGAACGAGATAAACACGTTCAGCACTGCAATCCAAGATTCAGCATCCAAACTAGTGGTAAATAAAATCTCTCTAAAAAAAAAGACAGAGACATAGGAGTCACAGAGGAATAATTAAATTTAAATAACTTCTTTACGATTCTTTGTTTTATATATATATATATATATATATATATCTTTTTTTTTCCCCCTTGGAGAACATCATAAATACTGCTAATGAAAAGCACATGTTTTCTGAAAAGTGGTTCTGAACCTCAAAAATAGGAGCTCTGATTATCACCACCTTGGCACCATGTTAATAACGGGGAAATGGCCGGAACAAATGGAGCCTGGCTGTTGGTTGAAACACACCTACTTACCATGTTTGCCCATATAGAATGATAAGGTTGCTAATGATAATTGATATATTAACATTACTTTGCAGTTGATTGAACTGTGTCATTCATACCCTACACGTCGTCCTAGGTCAACCCATATATGTCTTGTTTGAATTAATTTAATAAATTAAACTACACTGATTTCAGTTAGCCGGTCAGCTAAAGTGATGCATATCAGACAGCTAGTGGTTTGATACTTGCAATGCAGATGCACTCAAATCAGTCACATATGCATGGATTTATGGCTTAATGTAATTTTAAGAAAAAAAATTATTCCAGGAAAATCTAGTTTTTGTTTTGTACCAGGTTGTAAACATTTTTATATAAGGTTGGACATTTTAACTTGGGGGCTTTGGGGATTGACTTCTGGATCCACTCCTATTGGTCATTTGAGGAACTACACAATCTGGCATTTCTGTTTTGGACTCTCGCATTGGCCGTTTTTCTGAACCAGAGGTTGCCTTGTCTTTAACATAGGCTTTTTTTTTTTTTTTAATGATAACTTTCTTCTCATAATTTTTTTCTTTCTTTTTTTTTTTTTTTGCATTCTGAATTCCTTACCTATAGTCTTTTAACATAACATTTTCACATTTAATTTTTATTTGTTCTGGTTGATTGATTTGATTTGCATTGTTTTGTGCATCCCTCAAAAAAAAAAAAAGTCAAACACAGCTGTTTGGTCTGTGTTGGAAGTGAATTTAAATTGGACTGTGTTTGCCATTTTGCTTCTTTGCTAATGTGGTTATCATGGAGAGCCATGCAAGCCACTGGAGGCAATCCAGGTCATTAACATTCACAATTAAATCAGCATCAAATCATCAAAACAACTGCTGATCGACCAAATATTGTAGGCCTTGAGGTTAATTAATACCAAGTTCTAAGCATATTAAAGGATGTTTTTTGGATGCTAGCACTAAAGGAAGTTTGCTGTCTGGTCTGCCGTCGGTTCCAACCACTCGACATTCAGCAACACCAGTATACTAATCACCGGCCTGGTCATCTGTCATCATCTGTGCTTGTTTCTCACTGGTTCATGCTTGAAGTTAGATTCCTTTATGCCTGAATGATTCATAGGTCACTGTGTGGCTTAATAAACAAACAAACAAATCTTATGAAACTAGTCTGGACTAAAAATGAGAGGAAAAAAGTCCTTGAGGACGTCTGGAGAACTATTCCTCTAGACTACATTAAGAACTATTGTCTGACTCTTTAGACTTAGGGCACGACAGGGTTACACCCTAGACAGGGTGCCAATCTTTGCAGGGCACACACACATACAGTACAAACACTCACTCACACATTATGGCCAATTTGGGAACTCGAATTAGCCTAATCTGCATGTCTTTGGACTGTGGGAGGAAACCAGAGTACCTGGAGGAAACCCACCAAGCAAACAGAGACAGAAGTCGAGCCTGGCCGGGAATCAAACCTGGACCCTGGAGGTGAAAGGCAGCAGTGCTAACCACTACGTCACCTTTGTTTTTGCTGTTTAGCATGTTTAATTTTTGTTTGAATGCATATGTCTGGGTGTTTATGTGTGTTCAGTTGTTGCAATCTGTTGGTATTTTAGGTAGCTGTATGCTTGGATTTGATCCTGCATTCAAAGTAAAACATTTTGAATAAAATAGCCTCTGCTAGATGAACAGGTAAATATGGATATATTTGCAGTAAATGCCCGTGACACATACAGGGCTGCTTCAATAACAGCATCAAAGTTTAAACACAACACACTGTCTGTTCAACCCAGGAGGACGTGACCGATTTACAAGTTGTGCAGATTCAAAGAAAGAATTTCACTCATATTCCAGGTATTGCAGCACCATGCCGGAGTGTGCGCCTTACCTCCTGTAGTACTGCCAGTGTAGATGTCTTACCCTACCTACTGCTTCCATGTCAATACTGTCAGAAAGTAGACCTTCAAAACTTTTTTTTTCCCTCCCCTATTTTTGCATGCCTGTAGAACTAACCACTCCAATGCTGTCAACAATCCACAGGATATGTTTGTAATTATTTGCCGAAATGATAAATGCTTTCGTTCTTTACTGCTAATTACTCTCTTGTATTGAGCTGATTGCAATGATCCCATTTGATTTGCAGCATCGGTTTCTTGGCCTTCAAGGTTTTTCCAGCTGCTTTAATTGTTTAAAATGTAATTCAAAGAAAAATAATTCACATTGTTTAGAAAAGGTGTTGATTGATTTTTCTCTGACAGTATTACAAGATGCAATTAAAAGCATAGGTTTATATTAACGCACTAACGTCTAATATTTTGGCACTAGCATGGATATTTATGGCAGACAGAAAAAAAGATCTGGATGGTTGCATGGTTTCCTAGAATTATAGTATTAACTTAATAGTAACAAAATAGCACTTGATGACCATTCCACTGTAAATCTCCCTTTAATCCCAACAGTAATAATATTGTCCTGAGTATTAATGACTAATTTACAGGGACTTATATGCTGGACTTTCCACAAAGTCTATGTCTAATAATATTATAAATATTTAAAGAAGTTGGAGGCTGGAGATTTTTGTGCTTTCTGATTCTTTTCTTTTTTTTTTTTCAGGAATAAGCTGCATTTTTTTTTTTTTTGTCTTATTAGCTTCGAGAAAAAGTGAGGAAGTTATAGCTGCTAGCAATGAGTAGAAGGAACTAATTTGCTCTGTGGATGTTCCACAACATTAAAGATATCAATAAACAGATAAAAAGATACTTTTGTAAATTAATAAAATAATAATAATAAAAAAAAACACCATTGTAAATAACAGACTTCAGAAGATGGAAGTTTTAGTCATGCTGTTACTTGAAAAAAAAAAAAAATCTGACGTGTAACTGTCTCATAAGTAATTGTACATCATACTCTGCTGCGTTTTACATCATAATAATCATTATACATAAAAACATTATTTTTGTGCCAATTCTTCTTTACATTTGCATGTACACAATACATTGAGGCATCATCAACTAGACCACTAGACACTAGACTAATAATAATAATAATAATAATAATAATAATAATAATAATAATAATAATAATAATAATGCACAAAAAAATCGAATCCGTTGTACACATATTGTACGCGAGGCTCAACTCCAGATTAGCATATTAGCAGCATTACTCATTTCTTTTACTCATTTTGTGCCTAACAACAAACCAGTGCCATCTACCTTCTTAATTATCATCCCAGCTTTAATATACAGGGTGTTCCTCCTCTCAAAGCCAAATTACACTCTATAGCTTGGGGTGTAAACAACAACTTAATGTCGACTGTGTGGGTTTGGACATCGTTGTTAGGTTTCAGTTCAGACTCCAGGCCAAAACTGCCATATTATATTGCACCCAGAATATGCTGTTGAGCATTGTTAATTAAAGGCCTGGAGACTGATGACTCCTCTGGCTCTCCTCTCTGTGAAATGTTTTCTCCTTCTCTATGTTTATGATAGTAATTGAGCTCAGGCTTTGGAAACTTATGACATATTAGGCTCTATTTTCATGTAGGTGAATACATTAAGTGCTGCTAACACACTAGAAAATTGCTAAATTGTTTGGGAGTAGTATTTCCTCCCTTTTTTTTTTTACAGAAGGGTTATGTGTGTTATTTCCACTATTCTTAAGTATAGAATGGACTGTTTAACCTAAGAATTACTAACTCACCCACTATACCATTTCCATCAGTATATAGCGGTTCAGAGGGCCTGAAGCCTATCCAAGGAAATTTAGGGCACAAGGGGTGAGGTATACCCTGGACACAGTACCAATCAATCTCAGGGCACACACATACACACACTCACACGCTCATTCACACACTATGGGGCAATTCGGGAACGTCAGTTATCCTAATCAGCATGTGGTATTAAACTGGAGTACCTGAAAGGAACCCACCATGCACGGGGAGAACATGCAAACTCCTTGCACATAGACCCGGATCGGGACTCCATCTGGGACCCTGGAGATGCAAGGCGACAGTGCTAACCTCGACAGCATTGTGCTGCCTCACCACAGAGCTAACAAAATTTTATTATAACAAAATGCTTATTTGTATCAGTTTATTTGTATCATATTGGTAAGGATAATGAATGCAATAAACACTAATGATACATTATATAGCCAAAAGTATGTGCACACCCTACGAATCACACCTACAGTATATGTGTTTGTTGGACATCCTACTTTTAGGCGGATTTTAGTCCTCCTTTGCTGTTATAATAACTAATGCTTATTGGCAAGGTTTTGAAGCATGGCTGTGGTGATTTGCTCATTCAATTCACTAAAAGCATTAGTAAGGTCAGGCAGTGATGTCAGAAGGTCTGGTGCAAAAGAGTTGACTTGGGTTGAGGTCTGGGCTCTGTGTAGGCCACTTGAGTTCCTTTACTCTTATGGATCTTGCTTTAGCCGTATGGGCATTGTCATACACAAATATATTTTTGGACCCCTTAGCTCTAGTCAAGACAAATTCTTAATTCCACAGCATGCAAAGATATTCTGAACAGTTCTGTGCTTTCAGGGTACTGGGTATTCTTGGAGCTAGAAAGAAAGAAGAATCCAGAACAGAAATAACTGCACGACCATTGTCTATAGCCTAGAGCTCGGGTCAATGGCGGTACAATGGTCTTCCAAACGTTGGGAATTGCAAATTAGTTTCCCTACTGACAGTGCTAAACCAATGGGATTGTGACTAGTCACATAGCAAGCATCAAAAGTGGGAATAACGTTTAAATAGACATTTAATCGTCTACACTGCATACAGAGCTGATCACTACTTATTCATCTGGTTAATCGCCTCACTAAACCTGATCCCTTTAGAGTCGCATGTTACTTAGTTGCTAACAACAATCAATATAATAGAAAAAATAATAATAATAGCAGTTGATCGTAGCACCCTAGAATTGCACAATATGCACTGTAAAATAAGCACAATGTGCAATTGTTGGTTTAACCATTGAGAAAAAAAAAAAGCCCTGTATGTGCAAGTAGGTATGCATGTATGTACAAATCCCACCTAATCTCTGGGTCTTCACACTCAATAGTAACTGTCTGTGGAATGTTGAAGGGGTTCTTCAGCACAAATTCAAAGAACTCGGCGGTACCGAGGGTAGCATAGATCGTGTGCGAGGTTGTGATCGCTTGGCTCAGCATGTTCGTGATGCCTTCCACTTTGCAGCGCTCCCGATAGGCCTCTATCAAGCGCAGGTCCTGAGAGTGCTGTGTCCGATCTTCCTTTCTCCTCTGGGATAGAAGCAGACAATTGAAAAAGAAACCAAGTTGTTGAAGAGATTACAACACATACATCAACCTTCAAACAACTTGTTCAGCAACATAAGATGATTAAGGAAAAAAAAAAAAAGCTATAAAGAAATGATCACTAACGTCTAAAACGCATTCTTTTTATCAGTCTTATAATGTAGTAAAGAGGATGTGTGCAGAGTGGATTTTAGGACAGTGCTTAGTGAAGTGGAGATGAAGAGGGAGGCAACGATCCAGAGTGCTTTATCTCATATATCATTCACAGATGTAAGTGCCAAGTTTAGTTACAGCTCAAAAGCAAGCGATGCTTTGAAATATGATGTGACTACCATAAAGTGCAGTTTAAAAATATGGAATTTTCTTTTTTAGCATATCCTGGGAGTACCAGCAGTACAAAAGTATGGGTCTACTTTAAACATTTTTTTTCTTCTTCTTCTTTTTTTTTTTTTTAACTTATTTATTTAAACTCTGGAATTCTCTACCACACTCTCTCCGTTCTGTTAATAACATCTCAGCATTTAAATCTCTACTCAAAACGAACTTGTTTTCTGAATGTTACAGCTCGATTCGTATGTCTGTCTTTTTTTACTTCAATGTCTGTTTGTCCCCCTATTTCTATTCATTGTAAAGTGTCCTTGAGCTCTGGAAAGGCGCTATATTAATAAGAATTATTATTATTATTAAGGCATATTTTTTATTCGTTTATACACCAGTAAAACATCTGCAAGACAAGATACTTCCTGTTTTAACAGAATAATTTTTGTTACAGCAGTACCATAAATGTATTCCTTGAGCAGACTTTTTACACTCTTTTTCTTTAAATTGAAGAGAAAATATGTAGCTTGTCATGTTCCAGAGACGCTGGAAACTAGAAGTCTTCTAAAAAAAAATAAAAATAAAAATAAAAAACATTTAAAAGAGTATCTCCTGAAGTCTCAGTGATTGCTAAAAACTTAGGAGGCTTCCACATTTTCCTGATCCAAAGCTCGCGAAAATAATTACGATTTCGGTCCGGCTTGTTACAGTTCAGGAGAAATCATGTAGCGTTTCATAAGTTGTTTGAAGGTGCTGTGTAGGTGGTCATGGCTTCATAATTAGTGCTGAACTAAACTGTTTGTGAGTGTGCTGAATGACTTTTTTAACAGTTATTGTTATCATCGAGATAAAATCACATAAATTGGCTACGCATTAGCCAAAACTTGTCTCAAATTCATGCACCAATTTATCTACGGAGTACATATGACACAATTCTCTTGCAATTTTCACCTACAAAATCCCAAAGAAATGCTACAATCCACCTACAATTAACTTGTGCATTCCTTTGATTAAAATTTTAAATCATTTTTTTTTATTGCTTACATTTCACTCCCAAACCGTGGTGCGCTCACACTGCACTTACTGAGGATTTCCTAAGATTTCAAGATTCCTGATTAAATTCAGGAATGTGGAAAAGACCTAGCTTCTTGTTTAATGTTGATGTAGACAGCATTGAGCACATTAAAAGCTCTAATACCGGGGGTGGAGAAAATATACCTAAATAGCCAATAGAGAGATAGTTAGAGATGTTGTTTTTTACATATTCACGAATTACAACATTCGTATAGTTATCAGGAAAGTGAAAAAACTATCAGGAAATTAAGTTAATTTTAAGACAATTTTAACCAAGGCATTGCCATGTCTTTCATTGTTTTGTCCCTGCTAAGACATTACAAAAACTATATGTATAACAAACTTTTTATTTTGAATCTTAAAGCACTATTTAGGAAACCTCATTTCATTATTATGAACATAATTTAAAGTGCATATACACACATTGATCATGAAATATCTATTGTAAAACAAAATAAAATTCATGTTTCCTTCAGCATTGGAAACAATATTGTTTTAGGTTAATTTATTAAACACAATTCTTTGTTGTACTTGTTCTGGCTTTTAGATAAAGTCCTTCCATGCGCCATCTAGTGGATATTCTGTAAAGTTCAACAAATATATTTAAATTCTAAAGTGGTGCTTGCGGAATTTGGCGGCAGTCCGCGAGACAAATGGCGGAAGTCTGTGAAACGAATTGCGGCCTTCGGTGGGAAAAAACGCGCATTCTTAATGGCCACACCTGCATAGTGAGTATTTTGGCCTCTAATGTTCACGGAGTGTTCTTTCTCTTACCATATAGCTGGCTTTCTCTTGTGTGTTGGGTATGGAGTTTTCTTCATGTTGACGGACAGCTGCCATCCTCTCAATCTTCCTCTGACGTACTTCCTCTGTCTCACTCTGACTCTGCAGCCTGGAGACGTCTACCTCTCTAATCCGACTGTGCAGGAGACTAGCCAACTCGCCATCAATATCTGGCAAACGCTGGGCCCGCCTCACGTTCCGTGCTACCACAAACACAAATACACCCAGCATTCAGTCTAGAGACTAAGCGAACTGCATAAAGAGCATATGTGTTCCCGTGTTCCAGTTCTTATTTTTCGCCAGTGGTCTGTTGACTGACAGGTGAAAGCGTTTAGATGAACCCTCTCTGTAAGGCCTTAAAAAGCCTGAGGCAGTGTGAAGACTGCGGGGTTATTTTTCAGTGACAGGGCTTGAGCTGACTTCTATTAAAAAAAAAAAAAAAAAAAAGCGAGACTTGTCCTAAAAGAAGGCTGGTTTTCTTCAAGCTTCACTAATAAAGGTTTTTTATCTCATATGTTTTAAGTTCCTTCTCCTTAAACTATTTATAATTCAGTTTGGTTCAAGTTATTTCTTCAAAATCAGCCTATAGCCAGCAGGAACCAAAATATACAGTATTATGACAGTGTCCTATAGTTGTAACTAGGTTGCGATATTGTCCACACAACATCAGACTATTGTTGCTTTTGAAATTTAAAATTACTTAAACAGATGAACCAAACTAAAATGTTACAAATACAACCTTAAAACAACAGAAGAGCATCAACTAGAGGCACAAGGGATGTAAAGTACAGGTTTAGAAGTGAAACAAAAGCCTACTGAACAACACAATGGTGGGAATTCTGTCAAAGCTATTTCTTGTGATTTAGTCATGTCACACTCATACAGTGAGGCTAACTTGCAGGATCCCAGCTGCAGGTATAGCGTAGCGGTGTGAACATTTCAAGGACAAATATTCTAACTGAGAGCTAAAAATAAATTCTATTAATAAATGTTGTTCTGAAGTCATACTTGCAACATGGTGATGGGGTCACTTTTTCAATGTCACCCAAATTCCACACACTCAACGTTGGTCCAAAGTCATTTTATCAAAGTAATCCTAACTTTCAAAAACATCCTAATTCCAAGAGTGGTTCAATGTTCAATGCAATATGGCCAAATTAATGTTGGCACAATGTTTTGACAACCAGTCCTGCAGGGGTATTTGACGCTTGCTTTATCAAAATCAATGGCTTCATTAAACGGTTTCCCCTTCTAGATTATTATCATAACTCAATATTCCAGCTTCAAATCAGTATCTTAAGTAAAGGTTTTGTATAGGCTTTATTTTTACATTCTTACTAAAATTTGATAAATATTTATGTACTCTACTTTAAAAGAAAAAAAAAAAAGATTAGAAAATACAGATGTTCTGCCTCCAAAAACTTTCTTTGAAGGTTCTTTCTCTTTAAAATCAGCATGTTTAATGTAGGCCCTCTTATTACAATCGATAGACTCACTATAGCATCCTTATTCAGGATCAGTACATTCAATAAAATTTTCACCTTTACAATTATATTCAGTTTAGGTTCTGTCTTCCTTATGTACAGTAAGATAAGAATTTTCAAAATTAAAACTTAGAATCCTAACCAAAAGTTATTTCTTCAAAGTCAGCATCTTAACTTAATCTCTCTTTAATGTCATGTTCAAAAATAATCCCCGTTAGTAAATCTTCACTCTTTTATATACAGTATTTAGGTATATTTGCCTACATACAGGTAAGGTCCTTAGGCCAAACGTCTTTAAAATTAGCATGTTGATTAATTCTTCTGTTTTCACAAGAATCAGGAAATATTTCATTATCTTTCCATCATCTCCTAAGGGCTAGTGGCCAAATGACTATTATAATCAAATGCTCACAATTAATTTTCTTCAATGAATATTGTGTTTGTTATTAAGTAGTATAATCCTTCATTACTGCCACTCACTAACAAAAAGGAGAAGTGCAGTACCGTTGAGGTTGAGGACGCTGACGTTTGAGAACAGACTGCCTCCTTGAAAGCCTGTGGGAGTCTGGCTGGGCTGAATGACACGAGAGCGCGATGGGGGGAGAAGGACAGATGAGTTCAGGTTTTTCTGCACCACACCACCTGTTAAACAGAAGAGCAGGCCTGATTCTATTTGCTTTTGACCTTGTTCCATCTCGTTTCATTCGGCCTGATGACTTTTAGACATCCTTATGAAGAATTTGGTTTGAATATATGGTCTGAGACAAATGACCAACCAAAACTGTAATACTTTTCCCATAGTTTTTCTATAATTTTACACAGTTTGTTTTCATTTATTTAAAAGCAAAAAAAAAAAAAAATTCTCAGTACAGATACAAAAACTGGGGTAAATGAATAGTGAATCATAATGGTTCTAAATGTTCTATAATTACATATGGAATGAAAACCAAAAATAATATATATTGACACGTGACATGGTTTAATAAGAAAGTGCTTTATTCCACTTATGTCATAGAAAATTCTCAATGGTAACTTCCTCCTTAGTAGAGACCATAATGTAGTCACTAACTTAGCTACTCTTACAACTGCAAAGAGGCAACATGTGAGGCCATAAGTCTAATCCTGTCAGAGAGCATCTGTATGACACTACTTTTTCTGCAGAGGAGCAGAAGGAGGAGAAAAAAATTGCATTATTTGCAAAATTCATGTACATTTTTGTAACCCTTGAAGATCCAATCATCATCAGTGAATCAGTAAACCGTACGTCAAGCAAACAATCAATTCAAAGGGAAGCAAATGCAGTGATCTAAGATGTAGTAAAAAATTTAAAGAGGTCTGATTGATTCACAATGTCAACTCATGCACTGAGTGGTATGCAAGAAAATTGCCAGTAACACTTATGTTAATTAATAAAAATGGAAAGGCAGCAAAACGTTTTTGAACTAGCTAAAAAGGTAAAAGTTTCCACAGGGAATGAGAGCATGTGGTGCTTTTCATATCCTGGTCTTTTAGCTGAGCAGGACCTTTGCTTGCATGGCAACTTCTTCTCAGAATGGAGTCTTACTGAGCTAAATGTTTGGCTCACCGCCACGTAATATTCTCAACACGATAAAAGTAGTCTAAAGGCAGTCAAACGTTTGATTGTGTGGTCAGTTTATAGTTATAGTGCAAAGTATATAATATATATAGTATATGTATAAAAAATCATTACTATATTACTTTATCAACCATTAAACATTCACATACTGTACATGTGCATCATACAGTAGGTGCATGCTAGTAATTAAACAAATAAAACTAAGCACAGAAAAAAAACTACTATCAATTATACACGTTGTTACGCATTTACTGTAGATATGTAGACTGTAATTTGTGACCCTGCGTAAGTCCTTAAAAGACAGCAAAAGAACAGACAAAGACGATTTCTAAATACATTGTCAAGTAGGAACACAACGGTGCAGCACTTTTCCTGGGGACGACACTGAAAATGGCTCGTTTTTAGCCCATTAGGTTACAAAGATACGAGTCTGTATATTGCCTGTGTGTGGTTTGAGCCTCTTGCTGCCGCCACCCGTTTCCCTGCACGCAAATCTCACAGGCACAGGGAATGTATCCAGCAAAACCGCCGAAGCCAGTGGCACTCCGTTGCTTCCTTTATGTATATCAGAAAAACTATAGGTGCTAGAGAGTCGGATTGTTCGAGAGAGTAGGATTTTAATTTGTGGGATGTTATGCTTCATTTGTGTAATAAAAAAAATTATGTACGGGATGGCAGTTTTTTCAAAGTGGTCTAAAAGCATTTTTTTTATTGTGTGTCCATTCTACAGACACACAATAAAAAGGTTTTTGAGAGGGTTAATTATTTTTGATCGACATGATTTTTATCTAATCATGCAATGTCTAATTTTCTGATTGAGTCAGGGGAGCGAAGTGGTTCGGCATGGGTACGACATGGATCCTGGTGCATTTTGTGCTGATTTTGAGATCATCTCATTGCGACTGGGAGACCTGACTGGACGTTTTGCTATAAATTTAGTTGGGGTGTGTGCAAAATTAAAAATGATAGGGACATGTAGCCCTGAATTGGAAAAAACAGGAATTATGAGAACGTTGGTCGAAATCCTTAAAATAGTAATAGAAACCCATTGCTAGTGTGGTGGAGGGATTGGTACGCTTCACAACTTAAATTATTTGCCAAGTTCTTTTGCTTTGAAAATAACAGAAAATGATGATTTTTAACTACACTACTGTAATAATATGCCTTTTGGTGGAGGTCAGAATCAAAAATTCACTAGCAATGAAAAAGTATGTGACCTAGCATGAATTCCCAAGGCTGGAATTTAACTTCTATTCATAACAATGAACCAGTCTATTTTCATGCCTTCATGTTTGTTACTGCTTTATACAGTCTATTATTAGGGGGGAAAAAATGTTGTTTATATTGTTCTCTTAGTCAATGTTCTGTGGCCAGCATTGATTCTGATTATGAGGCTGAACTAATCAGATCTTCTGAGAAAAGTCTTTGATCAACTGAAACAAGATATAATACTACACTAATGATAAATTGAGCATGTACAGGAGAGGAGTAGTCTAATGTGATTCAAGTCAATTGACAGTCACACGTGTTTCAAAGCTTTTCACAAATCCGGTGACAACAAGTCCTTGTTTGCTCTCGGTCAGCTTGGAGCAAATTCTAAATGACTGCATCAGCTGCATTACTCTATTCTCATGGGCGTAACACACACATAAACCACCCTAAGTGTCCCATCAGCTTTGTGCTTGATTACGGCTATTCGAAATGCTGTAATTAGAGCGTATAAGGAGAGCAAGGTCAGGTCTGAGAGAAAGGTGTGCTGGCATGCTGCCTTTGATCGAGTAGCTTCTATTAAAAAACACCAGCAGCGCGTACACGCTTTCTACAAAGTCCCGAGGCTTTGGCCTGTCAAAGCAAGGAAGATCTGGCAGGAAGCACCAGCGTTTTTTAGACCCTAAGGGATGATGGAGAGCCAAGCTTGCTGAAACATTGTTCACAATCAGTTCGACCCTGAAGCTTGTTTATTTCACAAGGATTGCCAGGGAAACGACTTGCCATATCATACAACAAGCTACACAGGATCGTCTCGTGTCCTTGTGAAACACGGAACAACAGGCATCTATCGACTACAGCCGTGAGGAGAGCCGTCACATTCCTTCCCGCCATTCAGAGAGAGGGTACAAGTATCTAATCATGAAAGATGACTCCGTTGCTTTGTCATAAATATACCTGCTTAAGACTGAAACTGTCATTTTTCAAAATTACATTTTCAATTTCAATATCATAATCAATATCTTTAAAAAAAAAAAAAATCATCCAACAACAGCTGTAACACTGGATAATAAATGTCTTACATACGGAAAGTGTTTACTTACAACATACTGCTGATTGGTCTGAAGGTGTTGATTAATTGTCTGTTTGAGCAACTCTGGCAGAATAGCTTTGAGGCCAGATCTATATAAACGCGCTTGTTCAAATACTTACACATTGTCTCGTACTGTATGGCCCATGCTTTGCACAAAAAGACATATGGTGCACATTTTCTATGAGGAGCTTACTATTATTGGAACGAGTCTGCGATGTCAGTGCTTTTTCATAGTTAAAGATTAGTCTTTAGGACTGCAGTTTCTTGGTAAACTGCATTTATTTTATCTCATTAACTTTAAACAAGAGGAAATGAGACAACCTGATAAGGAAATTACTTTTTATAGCTGCTATAATGTAAGCCTTAACAGGAACTAATTTGCTTTACAGGTCTTCGATTACATTAAAATGTAATTTAAAAAATAAAGCGAACACAGCATGACATCCTTTAATACAACACGTACAGTACACTGTTAGCTTTGACAGACTGCTATAATAGAAAGAAAAAACATACTTTAGGATGTGCTATTACTGGACTTCACACATTGATTACTTTCCTACAGCATCACTCCCTCTTTTATCCTCTTTCTCTCTCTCTCTATACATACTAGTTAGGTTTACATGCATAATATTTTCTTCAATCTGATTCAAATCATTCTGTTTGGAGTTTTCAACTCGACTGTGTACATGGATGCTGATCTGATAAGATAACTTTTTTGAAACGTGCAAAGTGGTTTTGTCAGTTGTGGAGCGTTTAATCTGCCAAAATAAATAAATACACAATATGGAGATGGAGAAAAAAAAAAAAAGATTTTTCTATAACTTTAAGGGTAATTTAGGCTTCTCATATTTTCTAATGAATCTAGATGCTTTGTTGCATATGAAATAAAGGGGCAATCAGTGCTACTTCTTGGCCAGAGACTCAGTGGAAGAATGCACAGAAGGACTTTATTTATTCTGACGGGGGAGAAATTGTCGGATCAAATGTTTACATGACTAATATTTACCTATTGAATGGATTATCAAAGATTTACATCTTCCCTCACATTCTGGTTGAAAATCGGGCTGTTTATCTATTTTTCCTAGCTATTATAATATTATAACTAACCTACATCTCAATAAAAAATTAGCAAGTTTTCGAATGATTTCAAAATGATTCAAAAATTTTTGTTTGGTTGTCTTCGGGTACTCCAGTTTCCTCCCATAGTCCAATGATATGCAGATTAGGCTAATTGGCATTTCGAAATTGCCTGTAGTGTGTGAGTGTGTGTGTGCGCGACCCTATCCAGAGTGTACCCTTCCTCGTGCCCGAAGTCTCCTGGGATAGGCACCAGGCCCCCGTGACCCTGTATACAGAATAAAGCGGTATAGACGATGAGTGAGTGAGTAAATGATCTTCCTCCCCCCGATACATGCTATTCTTTGATAATTTTTTTTTTCCACCACAGAAATAGGACATGTTAAAGGAAAAATGAGTACACAAAGATGATTTAACATATCAAGCTTTTCTTCAGGCTCAATCGCTCTCTATTGCTATTTCTCACTCAACTCTCTCAGCTTAGAGACTGCCATGCTTATCAAGCTCTTGCAGCCGGGCGGTGGAGGAGCCAGAGGTGGGCAGAAGAATGAAATCCTAATCTTAATTCACTCCATCTGCCTGCGTTCATCTTCTTAAACCTGGAAAGACCGGTCTGCTGAACGCAGGTGAAACAGCCGGTTGCTACAGCGATGGCTCATTAAACTGCTCGACTCTGGAAATCCATCCACTATGAATTTTGTTTAGCCCATTATACTTCAATTAATTCATCCTTTTTCCCCCAAAGATTTGAAGTTGTTTTAATTATCTTCTTCTCTGTTTGCTTTGAGATGAAATTAATTACAGAAGATTTGATTAGGTTTTTCTTCGTTTTGTTTCCATACACGACCAGGGTGTAGTTTTAGCATGGAGACAATTTAAACAGATCCAGAAGAAAGCACTGCATAGCATGGTCCTTCAACCATCTGATTCAACGTTAAAGCATTAAAAGAAAGTTATTTTTGCAGAGACATGGAAAACTCATCAGATATCGCTGAAATCTGACGAGTTCTGGCAAAAAAAAATAAATAAATAAAAAATTCTGTAACCTCTACTTTAAGCAACCATAAATATTTCACCATAACTTTATGGAAATGTTGTTAGCTACTTTTTAAAGTTTGCCTTTGCCAAACCTCCTGCAAAGATCTTGTGCAAGGTGCCAGTTTAGCAAACTTGCTGTTAAAAAACCTCACTATGCACATAGATCATGATCAAATTGTTGGCTAGTTACAGTAGGTGCCAAAGCAAAATGGAAATGAACCTAACCAACATCATTTGCAAGCATATACTGTACAAGCTGTCAGAATAAAACTTTAAATGCGACTTTCTGCCTTTTCACTTTTGTTGGTGACTTTATACTTGCGATGGAAAAATTAAACACACTAATTTAAATTCACAAATAAACTTTTTCTTCTCACTCAACAAATCAAAACTTAACTGAAAACAATCAGGAATCTAATTGATGCATTAATACACCAGAGACCTGAAAACATATGAACAACCGACTTACTGCTTTCATTTACTCTCTTATTTGTCTGGTAATTACTTTAGCTTTGACCTCCAGGAGATTGGGACATGCCTGATAAAAATCACTCTGATAAATTCCAAATCGAGTTCTCAAAAAGACTAATGACCATTTCTCATTAAGAAACAAAGACTTCAGACAAAAGCACTAATCCTGGATAAAAGGGTCTAAGCTCTTTATTCAGGAGTCTGAGATGAATTAATTGATTGTGGCTGTGATGAGCTGTGACTTGCCTTTAGTGGGCTATAAAAATAAATGCTATTGAGCAAAAAGTGTTACACTGATGTTACCCCCCCCCCCCCCCCATGCTTGGTAAGTTTCTTCTAGGTACTCCAATTTACATTTATGCATTTGGCAGACGCCCTTATCCAGAGCGACTTACATTTTATCTCATTATACATCTGAGCAGTTGAGGGTTAAGTGCCTTGCTCAAGGGCCCAACAGGGACAACTAAGGTAGTCGTGGAATTTGAACCGGAGACCTTACAAACCGTAGTCCAATGCCTTAACCACTGAGCATGATATCCTGTCTGGAAATCCTGTTCGAAGACATGCAGATTACGGCTAACTGGTGTTTCCAATGAGTGCGTGCATGATTGCGTCTTGCAATGCATGTCATGTCCCAAGTACCCTGGGATAGGCTTCAGGCCTCCTGTGACCCTTTACAGCAGGGGTCTCAAACTCAGTTCCTGGAGGGCCGCAGCCCCACAGAGTTTTGTTCCAACCCTGCTCCAACATACATACCATGTAGTTTTCAAATAAGGCTTAATGACTTGTTTAGTTGGATCAGGTGTTTTTAATTATGGTTGGAACAAATCTCTGTGGGGCTGCGGCCCTCCAGGAACTGAGTTTGAGACCCCTGCTTTACAGGATAAGCGGTATAGAGATGTACAGTAAGTGAGTGAAACCATCAGTATAGTGTAACTGTCTGGTTTAGTAATTAGCTATATCTGTCCAACCACCAAATATTTGTCCACTTGAAATTAAGGCTTGCTGGAAAAATTTATCTCGTGACATATAATGTACAGTATATGGTAGGTGCACCTGATAAAATAACCAAACAGCGCAGGCGCACATATACAATTAGGCATTTCAGTGTGTAAATGTAATCAAAAATCAACTGTGCCTCTCAGGTTTCTCTCCGTCTCAGTTTACCAACATGAAACATGGAAGCCGTAAGATGTGGTGCACTGCACATGATGTGGCGTGTGATGCATTAGCCATGTTATTTTCAGTTACTGCTTTGTCCTGGTCAGGGTCACTGTGATGGAACCAACAAGATGTGTCAGAAAGTAATGAAACAAAAACAAAGACTGCTGAAGGGGAACAAAATCGGTCTGGAGAATTTGAAGGAGTAAGTGGTACTGTATTGGTCAAATGTATGTGGAAGCTCCCAAAATTAATAAATCATATCTGTTGGAGTAAGTAAGATGTTTACAAACATATATGCTGAATTAGGAAAACTGATTGAAACCTGGTGGAACTTTGATTGTCAGAACACCAGTGGTTTCTTTCTGTTCAGGATGTTCTAAAATGTTGCATTGGCCACCAGCAATGTGTTTGCAACTGATCAATTTGCTCCATTCCTCACCTTCAAAATGGCTTACTTTTCTCACATGGTTAACTCTCTGGTCTTCATGATGGTTTACCTTTTTGATTACTTGCAAAACAAGTGAGTCCAAACTAAAGTTCTAAGCAGTTTAACAGATCTAGTTGTAAATAGAAAGAGGAAATGACAGATGACATTCTAATGTATCTTCTCAATCATCTTTTGATCTAAAACCAAAATGTCAGCATATAGCCAAAAAAAAACAAAAAAAAAAAAAAAAAAAAAAGAGCCTTGCTATTCTAATACTTTCAGAAAAGACAGTGCATGATTATATCAGCTAAGACTTCAGTCTTGTACTGTTGTGGAAATAGGAAACAATGACATAATAGTGCAAAAGCAACATCACACTGAGACAGCCCGTAGCTTACCGATGTTGCCGAGTCGGATATGCAGTCTGCCTTTGACAATGGTGTAGACGCTCATGGCAGGCATGACCCTCTGCCCACCTGCATGCGCTCTTGCCAAATTGGCATCCTGCAGGTACTCAGTACTAATGACCTCCAGCTCATGAATCACTTGCACAGCAGCTCGGCCCTGACGCAACAGATGCTGCAAAACACAAAGCGCAAAAGTCAGCATATTTTCAGATATTTTCCCCTTCACTGGTTTAACTAACGCATTCGACTCCTTTTTAATTCGATTTTTAGCCTATATAATTTCCTCCTTCGCTGATTGTATCTCCTGCACGCAAATAAATGCTTTTTTTTTTTTAAGCGCGTTATACAGCTTACCGGACACTTCACTTGTTATTAATATTGCCTTTGTGCTTTGCGTTTGTAATATTTTATGTAGCACTAAAATTTAATAAAGATGATTATTACTGATAGAGGCACAACTCACAACAAGGGACTATATTCATTAAGCATCTCGGAGAAGTAGTGCTGAATAGCAGACCAGCCATCTGGAAAAAAGGCCCAGTGGGCAGACAGGTCTGAACGCTGGCCATGCACAGCCAGAGAGAGAGAGAGAAAGAGAGAGAGAGAGAGAGAGAGAGAAAGAGAGAGAGAGAGAGAGAGAGAGAGAAAGAGAGAGAGAGAGAAAAACAAGTGAGTGAGAACAGTGTCTGGCTTCTCAGTCACAGCCTAATTAAGACAGTCTAGACCTTTGAAGCACTGGAAAAATCGATAGGTGGGAACAGTGTGACTGTACAGCCTTAAGCACACTTCACCATTGTACTTTTACAGTATATTGACAAATGCAAAATAAAGTGCCGATTGAAGGCATCAACATCATTAAGTTTAAGAATTGGTTCATTGCTTTTTTAAATGCAATTTTTTTTTTTTTGCTGATTTAGGATATTTTCATATTCCCTACTTGCAAAAGTCTTGGTTCATCCATTACACCTTTAAATGAAATGAAATTCAATTAAACTAAATTATTTAGCAACCTCCTTTCCCCTCTCATCTACCTTAACCACTCAGCATTCAGCATTAATTTTCAATTCAATTAAATTTTAGTTGTATAGCACTTTTAACAATGAACATTGTCTCAAAGCAGCTTTACAGGACATAAGAAACAAAAAACAAAGGGTGAAAGGGAAAAACTCCTTCAGGACCCATCCTCATTTGGGTGACACTGGAGTGTGATCATAAATTATTCTAAACAGCAGGAGGTGTGATATGAACAACGCCATTTCTTCAGTTATGTACAGTGTGATGCAGATCGAGCATGTGTAGAATGTTAGTGTGTGTATTAATTAGGAAGTTGTTGTCGTCCTCGAAGTCCACATAGGGTTTGCATCGATGGTTTGATGTACCCAAATCATCACAAAGCAGAATCCAGCTGGAGCTCCTTCTCTGGATAGCCTCAGGATCCTTGCAGGGCCTCTGTCTATTGGAGCTCCAGATGTGTTGGGATAGGCAGAAAAGGGAATAAGTGGAAAGGAATCAGCGTAGCTGCCGTTCATGATATTAGCAGCACTAAAGGTTAAATGGTATACCAGTATACTAATCACTGGGGCTTCAAGGAAGAAATGAGGGGTACTTCAAGTATTTACTACAAAGGACCCACTGCCAACGTCCTTGTGCCAGGCACCATTGCACCCCTCAGAGGCCATGTGAAGCCACGCCCCGAAGGGCCAGAACCCTGAAGAGCCACAGTGGTACTAGGGGAAAACCTAGGTGTTTTAATATTTATGGTTTTGATGTTATGGCTCATTAGTATATGGCTCATAAAAGGGAAAATTGTCTAAAGTGTGGCAGTGAGCGTAGACTGGCTCTGAAGGGTGCAATAAATCACCATCTTCATACAAGAGGAATAAGATGATGTATAAAATTCTCTAATTTTCCTCTTACTGACTGTTTTTTTTTTTCTCCTTGAGGAAAAATATGCTATAAAGTATCCTCTTGCTTTCTCACAGGGGTTCTTAATTTATCCTTGCAGCCAAGCAAAGCTCACCTGAAGATGCCTTAAAGTCAAATGCTAATTGAGCAGATTATCAAGCTAATTCTTACGCAATTGTACTAATAACTCATCCCATCTTACAGCACGAATGGGCAAATTGGTAGCCTAGGGAGAACATGTAAAGCTTGACACCCACATAAACCCGAGCTCAGGATTGAAACAGGAGCCCCGGAGGTATGAGGCGGTAACGCTACCTGCTGTGCCACCCTGAGACATTAACAGGAGAGGATAAAGACTACAGCGATATAAAGTCACCGCCTCCCAGGGATTCAAGTACTCGCGTATTTTCCATGGTCGATATTAATGCACATAATTACCTCATTATACTTTTATATTCAGTTACATTAGGTGTCACTTTTTAGGCTAGTCAATGAGACATTTGGAAAAGAACACCATGGGAACACCATGTCCAGTGAGATGGTCATTAATTTGTCCACCCCTGGGATTTTCAGAGCATTAGTAATGTTTACAACATATACATACAGTACAGTAGTTCACAATTCTTCTACTTTATGTTCTCATTTCTTCGGTTTCACTACAGGACATTTCTTAATTTAATGGCTTCATAAGATGCTGTAACATCCATCAACATACAGTAGTAACAGCCCACAAACGCAATAAACCAAAAATCATAATTACATTAAAAACTGCAGATTTGTATCAACAAAAAAAAAAGATTAAATAATAATAATAATATATAATTTTTTCCTCCACAATTGGGAAATGTATTGTTTGTAGGATTATTACATTAAAAAGCTACAGGTTTGTATGAAAGTGTGAAAATAGACAGTAATTGCACTAGGACCTTTAACGTTTCTACAATATTTATCGTGCAGAACTTAACATAGGTGTTAAAGTGGAATAATTGGAAATATAAAGAAAGACTTTAGCTGAGATTTAGAGGACTGTCCACCACTTTCATGGGTTATCCTCCTCATCTTTTGGAAGAATTTAAAACTACTTAAACTTTAAATTGTTTTATTCATTTATTTATTTATTTTTTTAAGTTGTTGTATGATATTACAAATGCTTGTGTTGTCTTTATGAATGGTCATTACTGATTGATGATGATGATGATGATGATGACGATGATGATGATGGTGATATAGAGTAGTGTTTTTATTGTATCACACTCATGTTTTTTTTTTACTTTATACTGAATAAACTACAAACAATACACAGTGTATATATATTTCTTTTGTCCTCAAATTATTTTCCTGTAGTACTTCCCTATGTCACATACTAGACTCATTATGCATTTCATTATGTGGGTCTTTGTCTTCTCTAGGGTGAATTACAGAATTATTCATGATCATTCACGCCTCTTCGCATATGGCCTTTCTAAAATTGTCTTCGAAAATGTAAATGCAGATATTGTTTTCTGTGAATGAGTGAGCAGGATGATTGTTACATCATTTTGAAGCAAGGCTGAAAGATCCAGTTCGCAAAAGTCTTGTACACAAATGTTATGCATGTAGTTTGTTGCCTTATTTCAGTGACTTTTTTGTTTGTTTGTTTGTTTGTTTGTTTTCAATATCCACGCATAACTGTCATTTTCTCCCAAATTACAAACTTGTACATACATGCTGCTCACATGTTGCTGTAGCCAAGCTGATGCTGAATGCAGTGTAATTAGACTTTAGCCATTCATATGGTTATAAGTAACTGGAAAATAACCAAATGTCAGGACATGTCAGAACTTATTTAGGGCCCCAAAACACCTGCAGACTCCTAATAATTAATTCCATTAACAGTCGGCTCCACCAGTTGCGGTCATTAGTTCCGCCAGTCTCAAAAGGATATTCGTTGGTGGTGTACAATAACCGATTCAATGAACAAACAAATCATAATCTGTCGATAATAAATAATGTTTGTGGAACTGTTGTATAAAAGCAATATCACACTCAAGGTCATGCTGTTGTGCTGGATATCATGATGGCTGTGATGTTTTCGGCACCCGAGGTCGCCTTCGTGCCTACGACTACATTACAGCTAAGTTGATAACCAGTACAACAATATTTATAGAGATTTAATTATAATTGTAGAATTATTACATTAAAAAAATCTGCACATTTGTGGTTTATTACATTGGCGGGCTGTTATTACATTGGTGGGTGTTACCCATGCCTTCAGAAATGGCTACTAGAATTGTATTCATGTTTTACATTCACAGCTTTAAATAAAATAACTATTTGTTACATGTACCTTAGAGCACAGTGAAATGTTTTGCATATCCCAGTTTGGAGGCTGATGTCAGAGCACAGGGTCAGCCAAGATACCCCTGGAGCATATAGGGTTAAAGTCGTTACTCAAGGGCCCAACAGTGGCAACTTGGCGTTGCTGGGGCTTGTACCCTCGACTTTCCGATCAGTAACCCAGTAACCCACAGCCTTAACCGATTGAGCCATATTACATATGTTTGTGTTAAATGTTTCCTATCAGACCATGTGCTGAGGCAATGCTTAAAAGATAACAGTATAATTCACATCACATGTTATTTAAAGTCATAAAAACAATCCTGAAACAGTTTTAAAGGATTCTTTCAGCAATTTCTGATCTTTCTGACTCCCCCTAGCTGCTGACTAGACCCTTGGAACACAGCATACAAGCAAACCAAGATAAGTGCAATTGCAACAAGCTGTCCACATGTACTGTACAGCTAGGACACAAAAGCCACAATCTGATGACAAGAGGCTAAAGGCGTATCAGAAGTTTGATCGGCCTTTGCACGTCTCCTGAAAAGGTCACCGCGTCTGTTAGGTGCTGTCATTTCGACACAGAGGTGTTTTACTTTTATTCTGTTATTCAGCATCTGCTGCTTAACATGTGCCTACAGGATGGCAGCACTGGGCACGCAGCCAAGCAGAGTAGTCATGGACTAAAAGTCTGGGAGTGTTACCTAAGAGAGCTGTTTAAATCCATTACCCAGAGTACTCAAATCCATATCTCATTAATTCTACAGCAGTTTGCTTTCCCTGCTCACCTGGACAAAGAGGCGGAATAAAACATTCATAGTACTCATGGACAGGGAAGTAGGCAGTGTTCGGGATAGTTTACAGTAAACACCAGTTGCAGGATGGGAACGGAAGACACTCAGATACCAGATTGGCCTTACTCGGCTTTTAGTGATGTGTAGTGAGAAAGTTAGAGTCTTGGGTGTATTTCTTGACCTGGAATGGGATCTGAAACCATGAAAAATCTTTTGACGCAGCACCGTTGTGGTATAACCATCTGTTTAAATATTAGAAAAGTAGCTAACGTAAGACCACAAATCCCTTTTTTGTAGTTTTTTGTTATCTGTGGTTAAGGCTTCAGAGAGGTGCTTTTGTAACATCCATGGGTTTTAAAACAGTAGAAAAATCTCAACTGTCCATTACACCTAGGGATGGGTTATTAGATGAGAAATTATGGGTGAAAGCGCAGTTTTATTGGCTGTCTGTCCAAGTAAAACGGCTGCACTTCAACTGAGATCAGAAGCTTTCAATAGACTCATCTAAGGACATTATACTCTCTAATAATAACGCTGTAAAAACTCACATCTTTGCAAGGAAAAATATCTTGAACATAGTTAAATTACCTACATTTAAATTATAAGAAAAACAAAGATTATTAAGCTTATTTCTAATCAAATTTTACAAAAATTGTAAGCAAAATTTTCTTGTTCTATGGTCTATTGTAATTGTAAGATCTATTGTAAGCAACATTTTCTGCCAATAGAACAAGAAACTTTAGCTTAAATTTTGTAAAATTTGACTAGAAATGAACTTGTATTTAAATTGTTGTAAACTTAATTTAAGAACGTATAGATAAGTTTATTATCCAAGTTATATTTTGTTATATATAGCGATTAAGGACTCGGAGATTAATCGAAAAAGACAAGGCTCTGATCGCCGTAACAATGCCCATGTCAATTATTATTATTGTTATTACTATTATTGTATTTTATTGTTAGTAATTATTGTATTTTTACCATTTCCTTTAGCTGACCTCATGTACTGTCCCTTTAAAACATACTACTGTGTTTGGAGAAGAACTCGGAGGAGCATTTTTACAGTACAAACCTTTTCAGTGAACCATGAGGGCAAAACAACAAACAATCATGAAGTCATACCACCATACCGAAGTCTGCATGCTCTATTAAAGAGAAGGCTTCAGTACTGTGCCCTCTGTCTGCCATCTAGTTTCCACTATTTATATCTGCCCTGATGCTGATGTCAGTACAGGTTTGTCTAACATAGCCATATTTTATGCTAAAATTAATTTTAAACATATCACTGTTTCTCTAGCCCTTAGGTCCACTCTCCCATTCAGCTCCATGCTCGACGGTAACTCACTTGTATGTCACTTTGAATAAAACCATCTGCCAAATGAATAAATGCAAATGATGTTGGAAAAGGAGCTCTGAGTCACATGTCCTCCGAGGAAATGACTGGCCACCTGTCGCTCGCTAATGTGGACACGGTTTGAGCTGTGTTAGTCCAATTCTGAACAGTGGCTTAGCGTGTCTCAGGTGTGCAAGTGGCGAACCTTCAGCTGAACGGCAGCAGAGCCGATGAGCAGCAGCGAGTCGCTGTCCCACACGTCTATGTGCAGTGTGTGCAGAGCCAGGTAACGGAGGAACCATATACGCTCCCCAGGCTTTAGGAGGGCAGGATCCACACGGTACTGCAACTGCAGCCCAGGTGGACCTGAAAGACACACAAAACAGTTAAATAAGAGAAAAAGTAAATAAAAGTATATACACTATAACTGCATTCACAAAAGGTTCCCAAACTAGAATATTATAAAAGATCATAAAATCATAAAAAAGTGAAGCAGAATATTTTTATAAGAACGAATGCAGTAATTATGTCTGCATTATACTGGTATATTAAATCCCTACATGGTCTATAGCTTGTTTATGAATGTATAGTGGTAGAGCACAGAGTGTGTATAATTAGGAGTGTCATGGTAACTGAAATACTGTAAAACCATAGGTTATAAATATTTATTCGTTAACACTTCCTTGGTTATTTTTGTTAAAATTACCATATTGGACTGTTCAAACAATAGCAACCATAGCATGCACTAAAACATGATAAGGTACAACAAGTAAAGAATAATGCTGACTGCAAAGTCTGTCAACTGAAATTACAGCACCCAAAAATGCTTTTAGTACAGCACTGTGCATTTATTAATTTTAAAGAAAGCATTTTACAGCAGTGGAGCTGTAAGCATATTTGAGAGGAAAAAGACATATGTCTTATTTAAAATATCACCTGTCACCTGCCTACTTCAAATACTGGGCAAAAAGTCAACCATGGCAAATATTATTCTTTTGTTAGACGATATTAAAATACGAATAAAAATGCACTTTCTCTGCAATACTTACATGATATATAACAAGAGTCTAGTATACTGCCTGGCGCAAAAAAAAAGAAAAAAAAAGTTGACTGCAGACTGCTATTTCAGAAGGGTCAAATTATTGGGCATTAACCAAAGAAAACAACTTTTTTTTGATTAATTAATTAAATTTTTTTTTGTTGTTGAAACTGGGAATCTGCACTGTCAACCTAGCGAAAAAAAATGTTGTCGGAAAAAAACAATGAACGGAGATCACTTAAACACTTAAAAAGTTGCAGGGTAAAAAAAATCAACAGTAAAAAACAAAACTATGTTTAATAATGAAAGTAAGAACATTTCCATATGCACACTGTAATGAGAACTCACAGGTTTGGACTAGGACTAAACAGCTATTTAGTGTGGGAATTTTGCTTAACTACTGTGATTGTACTGGAACCACACATATCACTGCAACTTTGGTTTGATTTAAGAATAGGGCTTCGATGGCACATGTGTCAAACAAATCCCGCAGCATCAATTCATTTGGGGTGTCTAACCTTGAAAAAAATAAAAATTAAAATAAAAAAATAAAATAATGAAACACGTAATACACTACTGCTCAACAATGTCCAGAACTGAGAGCAGATCCATATAGTATTGCCATCAGTAGAGGAGTTACCTTGACCCAGCACATAGACTGTATGAGCAAAAAATTAATAAATTAGTGTAAATTTTATTATTTTTTTTAAATAAATAAAAATGGAAAATACACGAATTGGGATAATAACCATCTTAACACATTTCCTTTTAGACCGAATTGTTCTAAATCATAAACATAATTAAAAAAATAATAAAATAAAAAATTGCTTCATAAATAACAATAGGAGAAATCACATTGGAGCCACTTTTATTAGTGAAAATAAGAACATTTCCACATGCACAACACACCAAGAACTCACAGCTGTGTGTCCGTAAGAAAGCTGCTTGTCAGTGAGAAATAATCAGACTAAAAGGATTCAATTTGCTAGAGAGCATAAAGATTGGTCTTGGCCTGATGAGTTCAGATCGACCCTATTGCAGAGCGATGGCTGTGTCAGGGCAAGAAGGCAAGCATGTGAAGCTCCCATCATCCACAGTGCTCACTGTACAAAGCGCTGGGAGCAGTGTTAGGATCTGGGTTCATGTGACAATAAAATGAAGTCGGCTGACTACCCGAATGTAGTGATTTATATATACAGTGTGTGTATATGTGTGTATGATGCAGTGGTTTTATCATCTTTTCATTATCTTAAAAAAATTATAATTCATGTATATAATTTTTACATGAATTATATATAGTGTATAGTCACAAGCCTTCTGTGTATACTGTATAAGCCCATGTCAATTAGACACACCTAAACATGACTTACCAGAACATCTGACCCATAACAGTGAGTTGACTTCTGAATAATCACTTACTTAAAAGTCAAAAAGGTTTCACAGACAGTCAGGATCAAATCCTCCAGGGCTCAGGTGTAACCCGGTGGAGCTGTAAAACTGGCCTCCTACACACATTCACATTCTTTACATTCCCCTCTGTCTTGACTAATCTACAGCTGAGTATTTCAACCGGCTGAGTGGGCGCAAGATCTATCCTCGCTGCCCTCATTGCTGCTGCCACCAATAACACGCAATCTATAGCAGTAATATGTGTTTTTATAGCTTGTATCCCATCCACATACAAAGGGCAAGTGAGAGCATGGGGAACAAATGACGCCGGATATGAAGCTCCAACAGTTCAATTTCAGTGCATTTGCTTTTTCTGTTCTCTCTCTCTCTCTCTTTATCCCTCTCTGTCTAAGTCCTCCATGCTCTATCCCTTCTCTTCCTGCCTGTCTGGTTTCTCCATTCCCCCTCACTGTTCGCACCATTAACTCTCTCAGCGGGCACACAGAGGGCTGCTGGGATGACAACGCAGAGCTGCACACGGTCCCAGCTAGACACTGAGTCAAAGATGAGGAGAGTAGAAGAGGTGGTGAAGAAACCTTCATGTACTGTACATGCGAGAGTGTAAATGGATACAGAACTCGTCATTGTTTAGGCGCCTTCTGAGCAGCAAATGTTCGTAAGGGCTTTTTGATCATCAGGGAAGGGTGCCTAAAGAACGAATCTCCTTGAGAAGTAGATCAATCAGTAGTCCAGCTGTCTTATGACGAGCAGATTATGCATCAGGTTTTAGCTGCCCAGAAAGCAAGTAGGTTCAGTAGGCTGCCAATGGAGCAGTCATCAGCATTTGTTCATGTGACACATGAAGCCAGCCAAATGCAGCTTTCCTAATGGATTGTCATACTGTGACACAGGGAAGTGTAACACACTCAGAAACAAAGTGATATCTGCTCTCTTCTGCATACATGAACTCAGGCATTGGCTAGTGCTGCTGTGATTGACAGGGGAGAGAAAGAAAGAGTATACCATCTCTCCTACCCAAAGGACTATTCGATTTTTACTGATAACATACTGACTTTATTATTGAAGGCAAAACCAGGCTGTGCTACATTAGCAAGTTTTTCCGACGAGTCCGATGACCACCTACAGCTCAAATACACCCACTACATGCCCGTAAACGGCACGGACAATTTATCAAATTGCTCAAATGTGGGATGTCAGTAAACCAGGCCTTGTCATTGTATGCACAGAAATTGTCACATTTTACTTTAAGGAGGCAGATTTGTGGCTGACATTATAACAGCATTCAGGCTATGATGAAATACAAAGAAACTTTCTGTCTAAAATAAAGCAATACAGATACCATAGGTATTATGGAAATACAACAGGTAGGCGAGATTGATGAATAATGCTTCAGACTCTAAATAAACGCTTGGAGATACATCCAAATATTGCATGCTCGTCTGAAAACGTGAAGAATAATAGCTGGAGCCTTTATATTTCTGAAGAAAAAAAAAAAAGAAATGTCTGCCTGAAACACGCCTACAACAAACCAGCCATGCATACTAATGTGTTTTCTAACTGATGCCAAAAATGTCCTTGTGAAAGCAGCCTAACCACACACACATACGCGCACACACACACACACACACACACACACACACACACACACACACACACACACACACACACACACACACACACACAAACGCGCGCACACACACACACACACACACACACACACACACACACACACACACACACACACACACACACACACACACACACACATAAGGAATGGTTCGCATGCACCAGCACATGGCGAGAAATCATAAATGTCAAAAGATATAATCCATTACCACCATCAGCTTTACATTCATTCCAACAAGCAACCACACACAAACTGTC
>JAAGKR010003865.1:55766-68575 GCA_011419295.1 Clarias macrocephalus
ACACACACACACACACACACACACACACACACACACACACACACATACGCGCGCACACACACACACACACACACACACACACACACACACACACACACACACACACACACACACACACACACACACAGTGTATATGCACTTACTGCCCATCACTGCCCATTCATTATTACAAAAGGTTGAAGTACCAAATTCATCTGTGACAGCTGGCCAAACACACATTATGCCTCCTAATGACTAAGGAAGAACAAAAGTAGAGCTCTATTGCAGCCTTGTTGAGGTGTGGGTCACAGTTAGTGCAAATAAATGGCGGACACACGAAGAGAGGCTAATGAGTGCTTCTGGCAGGAGAACAAGCCCACCGTGCCAGCTTGGATGTCTGACTAACAACAAGAGCATCACTGAGTCATTCCAGCTTCAGTTCTTTTCACACGCTTCTGCAGGTTCAGTACGTTTGAGAAGTGATCCTTAAAAATAAAAGCTCAGAGACATCAGTTTACCTTAGAAAAAAAAAAAAAAAAAAAACAGAACTTCTACAGAAATCTTGCTTGTGTGGGATAAACTTGAGGTGAACTCGTGCAGGGGTTTGAGGTAGTTTGAGAGACCTCTGATGCTATTAAGCACGGATGGCTGTTTTCTAAAAGCGACTTACTGCCAAAAAACACAGTGACCGCACTCACATTACCTTTTGCCACATGTTCCACTCCACTACATGCACTTAATGTCCACTTGAACAGGAACACCTGTACCTGTAATTTTCCACCTTTAACCCTTTAAAACCCACAGGAGCGCCAGTGGTCCCGTTTGAATATCTCAATTTAAGTGCCAGTAGAATCATAACCAAAGCAACTAGTTCATAGCAACTAATTCTTCTTGGATACAAAATCCAGAGTACTTACACTTACATCTAACATCCAACATGTTTCCTGTGTGCATTGCGCGCGCGTTTCCACATCATCACGGTGCATGCAATTTATGTTGTGTTGCATGTAACTTACATTTTTATCATTTGTCGTGATGTCACGAGCATACAGTAATGAGTATTATTGTAATGTGTGTGAGCAAATTGAGCAACCAAGCGTTTCCAACCAAATCACTAAAATATTTTGTGCGACCTTTCACGCACTATTTATTGATGTCATAAACACATGACATACTCTCTCTTTCTCTCACACACACACACACACACACACACACACACACACACACACACACACACACACACACACACACACACACACACACACACACACACTTAAATTTCTGCATGCATGAATAAAATCTTGCCCCTTCTTCAGTTCCTAGCTCATGGGCTTCACTGGCACTGGCAATCAGTATCAAGACCTCAGCCTTGCTAGGGACTCAACCCAACGTCCGTGCCTGCTTTCTCGACCAGTTTAATGGGCTTGATGCAGGGCAGCACCACAAACACGAGGTGAGGTCTTTTACGGAAAAAGGGGTAGTCTTACTGGAGATAACGGAAAAAGAAAGGGTTAAAAGGAGGGAGGAAGAAAAAAGGGGAGGAAAGAATGCACATGCCCGTCCGGTCCTTTCCGGTCAGGCTACAGAGCAGAGTCGCGTGGCAAACTCTTAAATCGCAATCCGAGCCCACCGTCACCACTCACCAGCCTGTGCCCGCATTCCAGAAAGGCACTGCTTACAGACCTGCACACGCATCCTTCCCCCCTCATTTTAACCCTTTCTTATCCCGTTATCTCCAATAAGACTACCCTTTTCCATTAGACCTAGCCTCGTGTCTGTGTTTGTGGTGCCATCTGTGCATCAAATCCGTTACAATTAAGATAATATATAGATTATATACAACAGCTGCAATAAGACCATATTTATTTGTAAAAAGCATTAATTAGATTTATCCAGATTTATAGATCGAATGAGCAGAACTTAAGAATTAAATAATGACAAGTATGAGGATGATCTTACCTGATCCAACGCTGCCATCCTTGTTTATGACATAAAAAATACAGGGATAGTCAGGCCTTGAACTGGCCTCAGACGCCACAAGCTTGAGGCGCTGTGTGGTAACAGGAGGAAAGCGATAAAGCTGAAAAGTAAAATGCACCGTTCTTGGCCATTCCATGTTCACACCTGCCTGATGAACCCTGAGGAATAAGGAATTCTGGTAAGTAAGAATGCCATTTAGGGCTAAATGCACGAACAACCAAAGGCAAAATTATTAATTATAAAAATAAATAAATACATTCTTTCAATTTCCTTTCACAGTTACACTATATGGCCAATCAAACCTGACCATAACACCTACAGTCCATGTGAGCATAATTGTACAGGACATTTTCATCTGTGATAGTTTTAGAAATCCGGTGTAAAAGAACGCAAGTGGCCTTGACTTCAACCCCAATGAAGATCTTAAAGATAAACTAGAATGTCGACTGAACTAAAGGTCCTCTGACCTTACCTCACTAATTCTCTGGGGGCTGATTGTACACAAATCCCCACAGCCACACTACAACATCTAATAGACAGCCTGAACCCAGAAGAGTGGAGGTTATTGCAACTGTGAAAGTGGGACAAAATCTGGAATGGGATGTTCAACAAGCACAGCATTTAGGTCATCTGTAAAACTGGTGGGGAGTCAGTATCCTGGGTGCATGGGACAAACATTCATAACTGCCTAGTTGGTTAAACCTTGATGTGATGAAAATGTCTGTTAGAACAAATTGAAAGATATTTAACATTTTCAAAACTGTCTCCAAACGATGGAGTCTTCAAAACAGTGGGCTTTGCATTCTCTTCTTAGAACTTTCCTGACCTATCAACCTTTAGAAATCGGTTCTAATAAGATTAATAAGAACTTACTTGTAGTGTGAACATTCCACAAAATTACAATGTGACAATAAATACTGAAACAAAATGTCATTCATAAAAAAAAAAAAAATACTACTAATAATAATACTTTTTGAAAAAAAAAACACAGTAGTACTAGTGTAATAAGACACAGCAGGGTGCACTGTAATAGGCAATAATCAATCTCAAGATATTAGCAAGACTGTTGTACAGTTGTTAATTAAATTTCTATAAAATAACACTACATGTGCCTGCAATTTTGTGCACGTGGAATTTTATTGCACACTAATAAATGCATAAAAAAAAAAAAAAAACTACAACGCCATCTGATGAGTTTTGGAATTAATTTTAAACGTGAATGTGTTACCATTAAGTGCTCTAAATTGTGTGAGATCACATTTCGTAAGTAGATTTCAATTTCACACTCATAAGCGCGTAAAAAGAAATTGTGAAAGTTTGAACGAAATGTGAATATGTACGAATCAAAATGATTAGATAGTCCCTGATAAGCAAGCCGAGGGTCCCTGAGATGGCAATAGGAAGAAATCTTAAGAGGAACCAGACTCAACAGGGAGCCCATCCTCATCTGGGTGATCACGGATAGCAGGGATTGATCTTTAGCATAGCATGTTTCCTCGAGCTTGGCCAAATACCCCTGTGAAAACCCCATTAAAATTCGTTCAGTAGTTTTTACGTGATGCGTGCACAAACAAACAGATCAACAGTCAGACAAAAATTCCAAAAAAACATCTTAATGTGCTCTATTACTCATCTTACATCCACTAAATAATTTTTCTGCAAATATCTTCAATGACATGCCAACTTTACAGTTTTATTATCAGCATAGATTTTTTATTTTATCCCAAAATGTTTTAATCCAATTTCAATGAAAAACAATACTGTAATGCTAGATGATAGGCACAGAAGCTAAATGGTCATTGAATTCACCAGAAGCTGTGACGATTTATGAAACTGTAAGTGCGCAGGCTTTCATCACAAATAAAAATTCCCTCCTTTATGGAGGTCACTAAAATTCCCACATTCCAGTGTGACACTGTATTTATGATCTCATAATTCTGTCAGAATGACTGAGTAAATTATAACGGAAGTTTAAACCATGTGGTGCCTCAGCAATTCCAGGACACAAGATGGATTGTTTTCTTGCAAATGTACTGCTCCTTGGCCTTTAGCTGTCCCGGGAAAGAAAAATCAATATAAATACAGTTAGGTGTGATTTGTTGAAGTGTGCTTTCTCCCCTCCCCCTGGATCTGTTACCCAAAACATGACTCAACATAATGAAAATTAATTATGTCCATCATGATCCAGCAGCACTTTATATAACTAATGGTCCCTCAGCCTTGTGTTCTTTTCATCGCCATATGGCCTTGCAGCCATGAATGTTCCACCTGGATCCACCTCCTAAGACTAACTAAATATATAAATAAAAGAACTGGAGAAAAATAAATGAATCAATGACTGCAGTGACATTTCTGAGCTGAGAGGGCTAAAGAGCATCTCTCTATTAGACAGAATAAATTAGAACAAAGAGACAGATTAAGGAGGGATGATTGCTTTCTTTGCCTTCTCTGCGAAGATTAGCAATCTATCACTTACCATTAGATAAAGCCAGAGAATTGAACACAATCGCCAAACAGGCACATACAAGTTTATGCGTACACACACACACACACACTCTGCCTCAGAAATTTGCATATTATTCACTCTGAATGTGAGTTGACCTCTGAGCCAATCAAACAGATTGGATTCATCCATTATGGCAATCTGTTTTACAGCAAGCTTCTCTTATTCTCAATTATATCACAGTGACGTTGGACTCCTGAATCTGGCATTGATTTATTTTCTACATCAGCAGCACTGACACATGCAAGGCAAACCATGGGTTTATTTTAATCTGCTCATTATAGTACATGATATCACAGCATGGTTGAAATCTTGAAACGGATTGTTCAGAATATGGGGTTTAATTTTTTTTTTTATAACCACAGACCTCAGACATTACTGTAGCTATGGCTACAACATGATAGGCTGATGTTAATGTGTTTGCTCTAATGGTTACTCGTTCTATACTGAACTTGAACAGGTGTTCAGTCCATCAAGCAGTGGTATTAATGTTATGGCTGATCTGTGTAAGAAGAATAGACACTATACATTTTGCTGTTATCTTTTATGACTCATTTATTGATTCTAAAATAAACATTATCTTCTTAATTTCATAGTCTGGACAAAAAGCAGAATAGCTAAATCAGAGTTGTAATTATCAATGAGTTCCTAACCTTGGTATGAATGCCCACACTAAGGTAAGGATATGCATAGCCTTTAAAGAGAAAACTTGACTGTAGCAGAAAGTGAAGCTTTGTGTGCAACATCTGATATCATTAGATGTCACCCAAATGAGGATGGGTTCCCTGTTGAGTCTGGTTTCTCTCAAGGTTCCTTCCTATTATCATCTCAGGAAGTTTTTCCTTGCCACGATAGCTCTCTGCTTGCTCATCGGGGACAATCTGCCCTAGCAGATATTTGTACTAATTCAAATATAAGACACAAACATTTCCAGGAGGAATGAATAATTCTGTACGTTTAGAAGAAGCACGTAAGGAGTCTGCACATTTGTATGCATGTGGGATAAAAAAAAAAAGTGCAAAAAGGCCTGAGGGTAAAGGAAAGCTTATTGAAATAAATAAGCAATAAAAAAATCACTTTCACATATAATTAACCAATTTGAATGTATATGTGGAAGTGGATTTTTAATCCCTTAGAAAATGTGTGCTGCAATACGAAAAATGCATGGATTTATGTACTACCCTTGTATAATCAGACCAGGAAATATATGTATATATTATCAGAACATCAGTGAATCTAAGCCTACCATGTATGGGGACATGCATGTACTCTTAGCAGGCAAAGAGTTTGTATGACAAGATATGACATCTGAACATCCTATCATTCTTCCTGTCATGTGATCAGTGAAGCAAAAACACTGGCTGGGCAAAATAGTGGCTGCCATGAGTGGAGGCATGCGCTGGCAAAAGGCAATATGGACTTTTGGAGAATGTTGAAACCAGGGGGAAAAAAAAAGAAAAAAAGAAAAAAAATATATATATATACACACACACACTGTTACTGGCATCACAGTCACTTTAGCATTAATGAACTACAGGTATCAATTAACGTCCATGAAATGTTCTGTGAAATAGAACATTATGCCATTTGGATGCTGTTCAAACACCAAGGTACTGTATAGTTAACAACGCTATGTGAGATAGTGTATTGTAACCTTCTGTTTCATTTTCAAATCAATACTTTTCTTTTATTCCTCTTGCTTCTGCTATCACTAGCATTGGCTTAGTTGCATTTTGGAACCATTCAAAATTAAAGAATGATTAAGATTCTTTTTTGTCACTATAGTAAGTACAGCAAAATGAGAGAATTAGAGTAGTCATTACAGCACAAACTAAATATACCACATGACAGCAATCAAGGCGAGAGTAATAAATAAGCCAGTTATTGTACGATGCATGTCACAGTTATATTTCACGAAGAAAATGAATCTGAGAGATGATGCTAGAACATTCACGAGACATGAGATACAAGCGCTTTGTGAAGAAAGATTTGCTATGACTGGTTCCATTCACTCCATCCCATTAGGATTTCTTTACTGTAACTTTATGGAATAAATAAATAAATAAATAAATAAATAAATTCCAAACATTAGTATTCCAGATAAAAAATAATAAATAATAATAATAAAAAAAATATCTGTAGACCAGCACATTAAACATTGTGTAAAAGCTTCTGGGTTTTGCATGCATGAAAATAAGAAGCAAGTGTTTCAAAGTCCTCAGAAAGACAAAAAGGATCTTCAGTAAAATTAAGCAGCTAATTTCCGTAAAAATTGTACATGAGACTATATTTTTTGCAAAACCTTAATTACAGTTTTTTTTTGCTTTTTATAGTAGAAGATATTTTTGCTCAACAGCAGTTATAGGCAGGTGCCTAAGGCCTTGCATAGTACTATATATACAGTTGGATTATGCACAAACAGATGCTATATGGTGCATGTCTCTATTCTCTAAGAAGGTGGTTAAATTAGCTACGGAAGTGAAACTGAAACTATTCCGGGAGAAGGCAGATGATGCTGTAAACTGAACACCTTTGTAATTAAAAAAGCTTTCTATAAAAAAATTAATTAATTAAAAATAAATTAAAAAAAATCCCAGAAAGCATGCATTACTATAAAATCTAGCCATCGAACCATAGAGGATTTAAATAGTTTATTAGAGATGACTCGCAAAAAAAGGAAATAAAGAGAAAGATTGCAAAACTCTACCCCAGGCTTATCTGCTTTCACAAAGCCCAGAAAAGAGCAATAAAACCAAATAAGGTCCTTTTCTTTCCTTTCTTATACTCCTTAAAAAGGCTAAAGACATGATAACATAAGAGAAAAAAGGGCATATGCTCATACATCACTTTCTCATTTCTTTGATATCTGGGAAATACTATGATATTAAAAAAAAAAAAAAACACTCCTCTCTGCTCATGTCCCCTTTACTATGCAAGCTGAGGTGGTGATGGGATGGTTAGTAAGAAAAATACAATCAAAGGCTAAAAACAGCCTGACATGACTGACAATGTTTTTGGCAAAATAGTGGCTGCCATGAATGGAGGCATGCGCTGGCAAAAGGCAATATGCACTTTTGGAGTGTTGAAGCCAGGAAAAATTTTTTTTTTTTTTTACACACTGAGTGTTGATAGCTTGAGACTTACACAAGGAATGGAAAAATCTTGTCACACTCTCTGAAAATTAAGGTTGTGAATATTTTCACAGGATAATTTCACTACCAGACCCACCTGAGAATAGTTCTACTGTACATTGTCAGGACAAGTATTACGCCTGGTCCATGCTAAGTAATGTAATACCAGTGTAATAAATATGTTATTATGATGTAATACACTATGTTAATGCATGTAAAGCCAGAATCTTTTAATCAGAATCATTCAATAGACAATTTCTGAAGTAAAATTAACCCTGGTTGCAAAAATAAGTTACTTTATATTTTATAAGGCCATGTACATTAATGTTCCGATCAAACCTGGTGTTGTAGATGTCTTTTAGGGTTTTCTGACATTGTGTGAGCTCTTTCATGCCTGTGGCTCACGGGAATCCTTTTGTCTACCCTGAACATGCTAATGTGCTTCCTATCATCTGTCTATTGGTGTCGATACAACTAAGTAGTCTTTGTTCTCTTCTGAACATGTTATCTATGTTGTTAACCCTTGTACCTTTGTTTCAAGCAATGATCCCCCCCTTTATTTACTTTTAAGATATTTCTATGTAAATTCTAAAACTGAAAGCCGAAACGTTCAACATCTTTAATATTCAATGTTCAAGATGTTACATGATTTCTAGGTCTCTAGTTAAATGGAGTGATATTGACAAAGCTTCATAAAAACAAAGGTCAGATTTCACTCCATCTCATTTTTCCATTAAAGAATGTGTTCACATGACATGCTGATCACATTAAATCACACAGTGTGAAATACCAAATGATAAGAAACTGTGAAATTGTTGTAAATATATATATTTTTAAATTCTATTTTACACTCCAGTTGTTGCTTTTGATACAGTATCAGTTGCAATAAACCCACTGTGTTTTGAGATATCCATGTTTTAATTTTACAGGTGAAAAATTATTCATCTTGTCCAATTTTTATTTAATGAAATGTGCTATAGAACTTGCCCCAACCTAGTTAATAAACTAGGTAAATAAAGCATCAAAAGCATGGGTCAATTGTGGGTCCCCCCATTTTGTTCCTGCAGTTTATGGATGTCTTAAGGATATAAATAGCTTTAGCTTCAAGATAAAAAAAAAATTAATTAATTTAAAAAAAAGATAATATCCCCTCCCATTTGTTCATTGTAAAATAAAATAGCACAAATATTGCCTGTACAGCATTGTCCAGCTCTCTGCTGTAAAGACTAATATCTGTAATCAGAGATGTACAGTGCAGCAATATTGCCTGGTAAGAAATTCATCCTGCAAAAATGGAAAAAAAAAAAAGATCAGCAGTGTAAAAGAACATTCTGTCTTCTAATTTCTGTAAACTGGTTTCACTATTCTGCACAAGTATATTCACAGAAAATGTGCCAAAGATTAAGATGCAAATTTTTTACAAAGAAAGAAGATCCAGAGAAGAGAAAACACACATATGTCTTGTCCAGGCCAATGAGAATAAGGATGCATCAATACCATTGACACTTGATCAAGTGCAAACACAGATTTCTGTTACTCGCCTATTAAGATGCTGATACTTAAATACAGTGTATCTCACTACTACAACTACCAATAATAAAAAAAACAAAAAAAAAAACAAATGATAATAATAATAATAATAATAATAATAATAATAATAATAATAATAATAATAACTAGAAACAAGTCCTTGAGATAATGCAATAATGGTGATGCAATAATGCATCACTTTATATATATATATATATATATATTATTCAGTTTAAGAGTCCTGTCTTTGCAAAGTGGGGTCGCAGCGGGAACATTTTTGAAGAAGCCAACTGAGACGACCTCTATGTTCTTTCTTTATTTTGTCACTCTATGTGTGTGTGTGTGTGTGTGTTTCCCCTTCTAGACTGCCAAGTATGATGCATAAAAACTTGCATGAGCTCTCTCGTTTTCTCACACACACACCACAGACACCTATACACGCACACACACACTCACTCTCTCACTCACACACACAGTTTTCGAGAATTAATTCATACAACTCCCTTCACAAATGCATTTAACCAGATTAAACAATCTTAGTAGAATGACTGCTACAGCAAATTTACATATGCAGGAAATTCAGGCGAGCCAGAACCAATAAGCAATATAAGAATCAAAAATGTGTACGATGCAGCAAGCAGAGGAAGTTTTTACTGTCTGTATGCACAAGAATCTTAATAATTTACAATAAAGCATGTTTGAGGTCCAAGGGTACTACTTCTACTACTACTACTACTAACTCACTAACTCATTGTCTATACTCATTGTCTATTTATCCTCTATACAGGGTCGAAGGGGGCGTGGAGCCTATGCCAGGAGTCTTAGGGCATGAGTCGGTGTACATCCTGAATGGGGTGCTAATTCATTTCAAGGCACACAATTTGAGAACACCAATTAGCCTGATCTGCATGTCTTTGGATTGTGGGAGGAAGCCAGTACCCGGAGGAAAACCAGCAAGCACAGGGAGAACATGTAAACTCCATTCACATGCTCCATTGAACCGGCTTCCTGGACGTGCAAGGTAACACTGCTAGCTACTACGTCACTGTGCCAATACTACTACTACTACTACTATTTCTACAAAAATAATAATAATAATAATAATAATAATAATAATAATAATAATAATAATAATAATAAAGATGTCTATCTGGATAAGTGTGCTATAAACCTTTAGCTATAGTTTAAGCTTCAAAAATGAAACATTTTTTTGAAACTCGTAAACAATTTGAAAAGAAAATCTGTAACCCTTCCATCAAACCTATCAACAATAAATGTACATAAGTAAATATATAGAGTAAATAGTTTACTCTATTCATGCTTATTAAACCCACTGCTGAATCTTGTAATATTATGGCACAAAAAGAGTTGAAAGATATTAGATTGAAACTAAAGAGCATGTCACTCTGTATAGTCAACTCACATGGCTGTTACTGATTGCTTATGTGAATCTACAGCACAGGGCTCATTACAGTTACCCCACAGCCTTGCTTCATCCCATCCATTTCCCCCCTGAATGCCTGTTTATAAAATTAGCTAGTTAAGAGAAGAGTTTTGAGTCACTTCAGATAATGCACTAGAGCACAAAGAATTTGTTACTGGTTTATGATGAGTTATAGTTTTATACAACTATTTGAAACTCATGTTTCTTTCTTACTTATTTATTTACAATAAAGTAGGGATATTGTGAGAGACTCAGTGGATGTCATACATGTGTTTGGTGTTTGTTTCACTTCAGACATTTTTGGGATAGGGAGGCAATTGTATTGGGGTGATAGACACACCTCATTTTGTGTTTTCCATGTAATGGTCTCATTGTGTACAGGTGTGCCTTATATTGAGGCCAATACCAAAAGACAACCCTTTTCAATGTGGCATCAATTTCAACATTCTGTGGGTATAAAAAGCTGGTATTGTCATTCCAGGTTCATCATTCAAACAGCCATGAACACGGGACGTCACTTAAGGGACGAGCAGCGCCACCTGGCCATGGCGCGCCTTCGGATTGGTGGCAGGCAGTCAGATGTTGCTCGTGAACTTGGTGTGTCTCAAAGTGTCATCGGCAGACTTGGGTTTCCAGACAAACCATTCGCAAGCAACTCCACCGCTTTGGCTTGAATGGCAGATGACCATTGCAGGTGACTCCACTGACACCAAGACACTTGTGCAGTGGGCACAAGACCAGCAGTGGTCTACCGTTCTGTTCACTGATGAGTGTCGGGTCATCTTGCACAGAAATGATGGTCGTCACCGTTGCTGGAGAAGGCGAGGTGAGCGATACGCTGAGGTCAACATGGTCCTCAGGGTTTGCTTTGGTGGAGGAGGTGCAACAGTCTGGGCAGGCATCACCAGTGAGCGCAAAACAGATTTGGTTATTGTAGACGGCTCAGTCATTGCACGTTCTTACCTCAGAGATATCATAGAACCCATCATCATCCCCCCAATTCCCCCAACTTTCTGTTCATGGATGATAATGCTCCACCACATCGTGGCAGAATTGTCACAGCTAGACTTCAGGAAGTTGGAGTGCCTCATATGGTATGGCCATCAATGTCCACTGACCTGAACCCCATAGAGCACGTCTGATACCAGTTGAAGCAGAGACTGGATGATCGTACCCCAAGTGACCTGGCAGAACTGTGTATAGCACTTGTGGAAGAGTGGAATGCATTGCCTTAGTACATCATCATGAGGCTAGTGAGGAGCATGAGACGCGGCATGTCACTGCGGCAAATGGTGGAAACACCCGCTACTGACATTGTCAGTTTTTGTTATTTGGGGCTATCCTTGTTATTGTCAAAATTTTTGGTGTAATAAATATTAAACTAATGAAAATAGTGTTTCTTCTCATACATTATTATTAATATCAAAGGGAACTTTTACTTATTTTATTAAAATTCAGAGCAAATAGGAAAAGCACCCATGTAAATAACAATATCCCCCTCACTTATTGTGAGTAGTGTATATATATATTTTTTTTTTAGTTTTTCACTGAAGCAGAATCCCTTACTGTCAATAGCCAATAGTCAGACTGTCAAAAACATCATACGGGACAAGACTTTAAGATTTAAGATGTTATGACTTTTCTGTGAATTGCACCTCATGTAATGAGCAAAGCAGGTAGGTCCCATGTGCAACGTGTTCTACTTCACTGCTCCTTGTTCATGATTACCCTTGTACAATTCACAAAGCGCACGCTTGCTGATTTTGCCCTCTTGTAATCTGAAAAATAGGTTGTCTTTAAAAGCCTTAAAGATGTTTTATCAGTTTACTTGCATTCTATTAATATGTCCTGATATTGTTTCAGAGCACAGTGTGATGTCTGATTTTCTTGGCTTGCTATCATTAGCAGTAAAAGACATCCAGATCGCTGTCATTTCATGTCAGCTCATTCATAAGTGTGACAGTGTACATAAGGCTTATGTTACAGAGTAGCATGTTATTGAATGTTGGTATTGCAGCATTTTGAGTATTCGTACAAGACGAATAACTGATAACATCATGATATCAATGCATTTCCTTTTTTAATGTTAGCACTATAAAAATAATGAGGATTTGAAATAAAAAAGACCATTAAGTCCTAAATATATAAGCCTAAGGGGATGTTTCTCCTGGTTGGCATTTTGGTTGAAGCTTCAGCAAGCAGATGAGAGCTGAATCTGTATCTGTATGTCAAAGGCACAACT
>JAAGKR010003866.1:0-12267 GCA_011419295.1 Clarias macrocephalus
TATATATATATATATATAAACATACATGGGAAACTAATATATGAGATAGACTCATTACACGCAAAGCAAGATAGTTCAAGCCGTGATTTGTCATAATTGAGATGATTATGGCTTACAGATCATGAAAACCCCAAATCTCAGAAAATTTGTCATCTACTAGTGTGGGTTCACTGTGCTTCATTAAGTCCAGGGACAACGCAGCTGTTTACCAGAAGATTTTGGAGCACTTCATGCTTCCTTTTGCTGAAGAGCTTTATGGGGATGCTGACTTCATTTTCCAGCAGGACTTGGCACCTGCCCACACTGCCAAAAGCCTCAAAACCTGGTTCAGTGACCGTGGGATTACTGTGCTTGATTGACCAGCCAACCTGACCTGAACCCCATAGAGAATCTACAGGGCATTGCCAAGAGAAAGATGAGAGACATAAGACCGAGCAATGCAGAAGAGCTGAAGGCCACTATTGAAGTATTCTGGTCTTCCACAACACCTCAGCAGTGCCACAGGCTGGTAGCTTCTATATGACGCCACATTGAGGCAGTAATTGCTGCAAAAGGGGCCCAAACCAAGTACTGAGTACACATGCACATGTCCGATATTATTCTATGTACAATCCTTGTTTTATTGATTGATGTAATATTATAACTTTCTGAGATTGTGGATTTGGGATTTTCATTGGCTGTAAGCCATAATCATCCCAATTATGACAAATCATGGCTTGAACTATCTTGCTTTGTAGGTAATGAGTCTATCTCATATTAGTTTCACTTTTTAAGTTGCATTACTGAAATAAATAAAGTTTTGCACAATATTCAAATTTTTTGAGTTTCACTTGTATATGTATTGTCACAGCGGACCGCACAATCACTATGTGCACTGCGCAGCTCCACGCACCCAGCGGACAAAGACACAGGAAAGGCACTATATTGAATACGCAATATCCACCCACTCGCTCTCCTTGGAAAGGTGAAGGCTTCCAGACCGGAGTTGTATAAGCATTGCTGCATATCATACTGTGTAGTGTACATGACAAATAAAATCATAATTGAATTTTGAAAAAAATTTAAGTAGACTGATTTATTTATTTATTTGTTTGTTTGTAGCAGCAACATATATATGTATATATAGATGGAAAGCCTGGATTTATTCATGTACTCAAAATACTCAACCCCCGATAAGCCGAAAGTATTTTTCAGAAACATGAAACGCAAAGCGTATCGCTAGTGTGGGTGGGGGCATTGTAAAATGCCACATGCCTCAAGCATGCTGAAGTGGACAGGCTTGTGTTCCTGGCTAAAACCATGTAAAAAGCTGTTGGATTTTATTTACCATGTAAGTTGCATGTGATTTACAAAATTGTTTTAAATAAAAGTTCTATGTTATGGTTTCCTACCTAGATGTTAGGTTAGCTCCAGGTGTCTAGGGGAGATAGGAAGCCGATATTTGCTGGTCTGTGAAGAAATCACCATATTAAATTATGAACTAGTTTTCAGATAGAAACAAAACACCTAATGTAGGTTCTGCATGAAAATAGAAAAGCGAATGTGACAAAGTAACACAGAAGAACTGTGTACGTGTGTGTATTTGTGTTTTGTCACAAACACACACACACGCGCGCGCGCGCACACACACACACACACACACACACACACACACACACACACACACACACACACACACACACACACACACAGTAGGTATTTATGTACAGTACTAATCAGAAGGATGGACACACCTTTTAACTCAATGTCTTTTTGCTTTGTGATTTATTTTCTACAATAAAGAACAATACTGGAGATTTGGTAATTATATTTGGAACCATTTGAAAATGGTATTAGGTAATTAAGTAACAACCACAACACCGCCAACCGTCAGCTGTTATTTTTAAATGCAAAGGTCAGGTCTGTGCTAAACATAAAACTAACTTTCAGATTCTGAAATTAAACATTATAAAAATTAAAAAAATTAAAAATAAAAATAAATAGAAAAACAAGCAAACATCAGAAAATTAATTTTTAAAATAAATAGACAAGTTTTAAATGCGAATAATAAATAAATTACAAAGTTTTTTCTGTCATAACAGTCTTACAACTTCACACTGTCCACAAAAATAGTCCACATCCGTTCGTGGGTTTCCACAGCAAAACATATGAAACCACCTATCAGAAAGGTAAAAAAAAAATCACATCAACTGTGCATTGTGTTACCAGAAACACATGTTTCTGAGGCAATTTCAGATCCCTGAAATCCCTCATACCCAGTGGAGTGTGAATGTGATTGCATGTGCTGTACAGGTCACCATATTAGATAAAATGAGTTTGTGCCTAGATATTGTCCTTTACCCATGAGTTGTCCGTCTCCACTTCTCCGCAAAATGAACAGAGTTCATTGATGTCATCTGTTAACCATAAGGTATACAGATAAAAAAAAACATATCTTAAAAGATAACAAAATGCATATCTATATTCATTCATCTTATATACATCAAGTTATTTACCCGATTCCTGGAGAAGTCTGACTGCCATTTTTCTTTTTTATGCTTATCAATGAGCTGTGTTTCATTAGAGAACCACACGGGCTGATCCTGTAGTAACCTCTGTACGAACTGCACATTTTAAAAATGTAATAAAATTGAAAAAAAAATTGGATAACACCATTCATCTGTTCCACCAGGTCATTAGTTTGTGGATGGTAAGGAGAACAGAGACTTCTCTTAATACCACACAGAGAGCATACTTCTATGTTTACCTAGAGAAAGAAAATCAAGGAAAAAACTAAATGTAACTTCTTTTCTTGCAATTAATAAATGTAATGCATTCCTTAACATGTCATTGTGCAACTTCACATTACCAGTCTAAAGTTTGGACAAAGTTTGGACACATCATCTAATTTAGTGGCATTTAATTTAATTTTCTACATTATAAAACAATACCGGAGAAAACTATGAAATGACACATATGGAATTAGGTAATTAAATAACAACAATAACCACAGTCTGGAATAGTTCTTGCAAAAACAGTATTGTCAGGTTTATTTGAAAAACTCATCAAGCAGCATGATGAAACTGTATCTCATGAAGACCAAAACCTCCCTCTGCTACTACAATGGGTAGTGCTGTTGACACCAGGGTGGTAGGTTCTCTGCTGCCTTTGGCCACAAAGAGTTGAGGCTCCCACCCCTAGTGTGCGTGAGGTGGAGCTGACCATGGTGCTTAACTTATGATGAGTTTTCCTCTGCTTGGTTGAGCATGAGGGTGGCAGATAGTAAGAGGCGGTGGCTCTGGGCCCGTCGCCACAGCACCCAACCCACCCCACCCAGCTTCGTGCTCACACCAAGTGATGAAAACATAGCATGGCGCCTTGAGAGACCGTCTGCGTTCCCATGTTGTGTTCTAGCTCTATGCAGGATTGAGAATGAATAGTCCTGAAGCCGAACCAGCGGATGATGTGAGGGTTAGTATCCTTAGCCCTTACCATCCACTGCAGGGGAGCATGATCGGTAATTAGTGTAAAGTGTCGCTCTGCCAGGTAATACTTTAGTTTGTCTATTGCCCACTTGATGGCAAGGGCCTCTTGCTCAATAGCAGCGTACTTTTGTTCTGCTGGGGTGAGTTTCCTACTCACATACAGGATTGGGTGTTCCTAACCATCAAAGTCCTGAGAGAGAACTGCTCCTAGCCCGGTTTCTGATGCATCAGTATGAACAAGGAAGGGACCGTCAAAGTCGGGGTTCCGGAGGATGGGGGAGCTGGTGAGGTGGGTTTTAAGTTGCTGAAAAGCCTTTTCTGTTTCTTTGGTCCAATGTACTTTCTCCCGCTGTCCCTTCCTGATCAGATTGGAGAGGGGTGCTGCCACAGAGGAGAAGTTAGGCACAAAACGTCGATAGTATCTTGCTAGCCCCAGAAAAGAACGCACCTGCTTTTTTGTCATTGGTGGTGGGAAAGTGCGGACCGCTTTAACTTTTTTTTCTTGTGTTTCAGCAGCCTGCGGCCGATACGGTAACCAAAGTATTGTGCTTCTGTCAGTCCCAGGTGGCACTTTTTTGGATTTGCTGTCAGGCGGCCCTTCTGAGTTTTTCAAGGACCCTTTTCAGATGGTAAAGGTGATCCTCCCACTCGCCCGAGTGGATAATAACGTTATCCAGATAGGCTGCAGCATACTGCCGATGCTGGCGGAGTACGATATCCATTAAATGCTGGAAAGTTGCTGGCACGCCAGGCAAGCCAAAGGGGAGGACCCTGTACTGCCAGTGGCCCTGTCTAGTACTAAAGGCAGTCTTTTCCTTAGCGTCAGCTGTGAGGGCCACTTGCCAGTATCCCTTGGTTAGGTCCAGTGTGGATATGAACCGTGCCTGAGAGACTTGGTTCAGACGCCTGAAGTCGTTGCATATCCTGATCGATCCATCGGGCTTTGGTACAGCAACAATGGGACTGGACCAGGGGCTAGTGGATTCCTCTATGATGCCATCACGAAGCATTTTAGCCACTTCAGCTTCGATGGCACGCCGGCGGGCCTCCGGGGCTCTGTAATGTCGTAAGCGGACAATCATACCAGGTGGGGTTTTGATGTCGTGTTTTACGAGTTGGGTGAGCACCGCTTCTAAGGAGAACACGTCTTGAAATTGTTCTATAAGCTCGTTCAGCTCTTGCTGCTGCGGTGGCGAAAGGTCTTCCCCTCGCTGCACTAACTCACGACCCGGTGCCTCGGGAGAGAGAGAGGCAAAAGCTGAAACACGTGGTAATGGTTCAATCCATTTCTTTAGAAGATTTATATGATAGAGCTCAGTGCTTTTTCTCTTACCCGGCTGTTGCAGTCTATAGCTTACTGGCCCCACTTGCTCCACAACGGTGTAGGGTCCCTGCCACCGAGCCAGAAACTTGCAGTTGGCACTGGGTAGGAGCAGGAGCACTCTGTCCCCTGGTTGCAACTCCCGGGTTTGAGCTGGAATGTCATATGTTTTCCGTTGCTCTGTTTGTGCTTGCTTCATGTGCTCTCGCACTATAGGGTGTACTTGGGCAATTTTGGACTGCATATCTCGTACGTACTCCACTACAGAATGAAATGATGAGGGCTGCTCCTCCCAGGCCTCTTTTGCCACATCCAGTAGACCGCGAGGCCCCCAAACTGTAGTTCAAAGGGGGTGAATCCAGTAGAGGCCTGGGGAGTCTCTCAGATTGCAAAGAGGACATATGGGAGTAGCTGGTCCCAGTTACGACCCCCTTCACTGATCCCTCGGCGTAGCATCCTCTTGAACGTTTGATTGAACCTCTCCACCAGGCCGTCGGAGGTGCGGATCTGCTTTACTTGCAACAGCCGGCAAATATCTTTCATTAATCTTGACATAAAGGGGGTACCTTGATCAGTAAGGATCTCCTTTGGTAGGCCTACGCGACTAAAGAGTAGCACTAACTCTTTGGTGATGGCTTTGGAAGTTGCTTTCCGAAGTGGAAGGGCCTCAGGGTAGCGTGTGGCATAATCCATCACTACCAAGATGTACTCATGGCCCCTCGCAAACCTTGGAAGTGGGCCGACCAGGTCCATCCAGATACGTTCAAAAGGTATTCCGATTATGGGCAGAGGAATTAGTGGGGCGTGGGCCGGCTTTTTGGGCGCGGTCTTCTGGCACTCAGGACACCGTTGGCAGAATTTTCTTACCTCGCTCTCAAGCCCCGGCCAATGGAAGAGATCCTTAATCTTTTCCATTGTGTTCTTCACGCCCAGGTGACCTCTAAGAGGGTGAGAGTGGGCCAGGTGCATTACATCATCAATTTTTCCTTGTGGGACCACTAGAAGGTCGCATGGTTCTCCTCTTCTCATCGTGTGATAGTATAAGAGTCCTCCACGAATAAGGAAATACGACATTGGCTTGGGGCGCACATCATCCTCAGTCTTACCCTCAATCTCCCTCACTTGTCCCCAGCAGTTTTTTAGGCATAGGTCTTCCTTCTGCTGTAGGGCAAAGTTGCTCTCACGCGTCACCTGCTGAGACAGGGAGAGAAACGGGTTAGCGGTTTTTGCTCACCTTCCCCCTCAGTGTCTATGCCATCATCCTGGACTTGGGCCATGAATGCTGGCCGAGGCCATGCAGCCTCTTTGTAGAGTCTGCTCCGGCAGTAAGTTGCAACTTCTTTTTTTGGTTGAGCTGTAGTGTGGGATGATCACATGTCTCGCAGGTGGTGGGGAGTGAGACTCCAGCAGTACAAATGCAGAAGGTGGAAGTAGGAGAGCTTTCTTCATTGCTGTAGTCATCGGCCCATAGACTTTGGGATGCTGGCGTGTGGGGTGGTTCGACTCGAGGAATAAGCCGTAAAATCCCTTGCTTTGGAGGGTCCTCCGCTTTCTCTAACTCAGAGGAGGTCACCAGGAGTGCAAGCTCTAGGGCCTCTGCCATGTCCCGCAGAGAGGAGGAAGCTTTCATTCCCACAGCCTTTCGTTCTTCTTCAGGGAGGGAGCGCAAAGCGAAGTCAATGGTGATTTTCTCCACAATCTTATGGGCCGAACTTTGATCAGGTTGCAGCCACCTATAAGCTATCCTCCGTAGGTGATCCAGCTGGGCCCGGGGTGGTGGGTGTGGGTTATAGGTCCAGCTACGGAACACGGTGGCCGCTTGGTAGCAAGAGAGTCCACAGCGGGCCAGCACTTCAGCCTTCAGACGGTCATAGCTGGCTGCTTCATCACTTGTGAGGGAGAAGTAGGCTCGCTGTGCCTCTCCAGTGAGCAGTGACATAAGGATAGTGCTCCACTCCTGCTTCGGCCAACCTTCCTGCTCTGCTGTCCTCTCAAAGGTCTGCAAGAAAGATTGCAGATCATTGTGGGGTGTAAGATAGCTGAGATGGCGTTGGGCCTCCATGCAGGAGTCAGGTAGGGCATCATTAACTCCTCCATACTGCTTGAGCCGGCCGAGCTCAGCTACCGTGGCTTGCAGGCCTTGGGTCAGCTGCTGTAACACCGCCTGCTGCTTGGTGCTGGATTCCAGGGGATGGTGGAAAAGTTGCTTTAGGGTGGGTTGGGTTCTGGAGTCTGCGCTGGGTCCCCGCATTCTCCACCAGTGTAAAGCGTTTTGAAGGGCAGGCCAGAATACAGACACAAGAAACACCAGATTTAGGAAAAATAAGTGCTCTTTTATTTACAACAATATATATAAAGCAAGGGTTAGGGGAAGTTACGTCTTGAAGAGCAAGTGGGGAGCTAGCGGGGAGATCTCCTAGAACAGCTGCAGCTGGTCTTGTACACTCGACAAGCTGGGCATAAGGAGTTAGTAAGGCTGAGATGCAGTCCCCTTCTCGATGAGCTGTCCTGGGTTGCAGGCTTCCTTGGCTCTGTAAAAGATAGAGTGGAAAAGAAAGTAGGTGAGTCTCGCGTCCAGTATCTCCCCCGCACCTGCCTTGGATGGACGCATCCCTTTTGTGGGTGCTGTTGACACCAGAGTTGTAGGTTCTCTGCTGCCTTTGGCCACAAGGAGTTGAGGCGTCCCACCCCTTGTGTGCGTGAGGTGGAGCTGACCATGGTGCTGAACTTAGGATAGGTTTTCCTCTGCTTGGGTGAGCGTGAGGGTGGCAGATAGTAAGAGGCGGTGGCTCTGGGCCCACCGCCACAATATTAATATATTTAGCTTAAGAAATCACATAAGTAAAAATTATTTAACTACTTACAATTATGGGAATATGGGCTTGTTTATGTTTTATGCCTCTTTTAGACTGGCATGCTGAGCACTGTTTAATCTGCATTTAGACAAAGCAACAGATATCAAAAGGTTTAATGTGAAGTTACAAGTGGATAGACAAAACTTTGTCCACTTTATGCACGACTTTAGCCCAAATCTGTGCCCTTGTGACGCACATTAAAAAAGCACTTCACCTGTTAAAAGATTCAATAAATTAAGTATAATCTCAGTTATATGGATGACTCCTTTCACTCCTACTTCAAGCTTTCCTAGAGTAGGAAACCTTTCTGTTAACAAAGGTGGAGGTCTGAGAGATGAAAAGGGGGTGCTGAAGTGACCTCCTGAATTTGAAATAACACCCTACAGTGTCCAATTACATCCAGTCGGAATCAAATTAACTGAGTGAAAATATTAAAACATTGGAGATTTTACTATGTACAGTATGTGAATAATTTCTTGTGATCACATTATAGCACTAAAACGAAACAGACGTGACTTAGTCTTTCCTGAAAATGTTAATACAGACTTAATGTCATGCACACTCGCACCGCGACCGGCACGAGGACCCGGAAGTAAGACGGTCGCGCTTTCAGAAAGCATAAAAGGAAACAAGATGGCGCTTCACATCGCTCAGTCATTGAGTTCATTCATGCCTTCGCTATCGCTTCACCAACGGTTCCGTGAGTACTCACCTATTCAGGTTGCTTCCTTGATTGAGTGTGTGTTGCTAGAACGCGGGTTTATTTGTGTAGATCCTTGCTCTTGCTGTAAGAGAGTTCTAAGAGTAAACACGTGGTTATCCTGCCTACTCGCGCTGCTTCCGCGTTTGGGTTTACCGTCCACACAAAACGGGCTAACTGCTAAGGCTGCTGTGTTCGTCCCTCGGTTGCTCGTGACACTTAACTAAAAACACTGTTAAATATAAAAAGGCAGATAAACAAGCGAGAGATAAACAATGTTGGTTTAAGGTGTCTTTATGTCATAGTGGTGAAAAAAACATGTTAATATGTCGTCTAGCAGTTTCAGTAGTAATATAGACATTAAGAAAAAAAAACCCTTAATGTCTTTTTTTTTAATGAATAGTAAATAATTAGAAACTTACTCAGTTTTCAGTATCGATGGTCATCCCAGGCCAGTAATACAGGTAACGTCTAGAAATTGCATCCTGGGTTTTTTCGCTTCCGCTATGCCCCCCACTGGGTATTTTTGGAAAAGGTTTGGAAAGGGCCTGATTATACAGGAAATTTTTCATCTTAAAAAAAAAAAAAAACTTTATTTCCATACATTCTTATAATATGTTTAAACATGTATTATGCCATCGTAAAAACTTAGACAGACTTATTAAATTCAAAAATACAAAATAAGCGGTACAATATATAGAGGTAGTTTAGGATTACATTACATAAATTGAAGTATGGGGAACTTATTTTCCTGAGCATCAGGAAATTTTTTGTCCCCCTCCCTACTGGCTGTGGAAGTATCAGGGATGTCTGAAACTAACTCAGAGATATGTGTGCCTGTAGCAAAGATAAAATATTGGTCAGAATGTTTTTTAAAAACACTGTCTTTTGAATTGTGGTATGGGGAATGTATTTTCCTGAGCATGAGAAAAATCTGTTTTCCCCTCCATACCGGCTGTGGATGTATCAGGGATGTCTGAAATTGCCTCAGAGACATGTGTACATGGGGCAAAGGTAACACAGTGCACAGAATGTTTTAAGAAACACTGTTTTTTAAATTGAAGTATGGGGAACTTATTTTACTAATGCTGCAAATTCAACAAAAGCCCATTTTCAGGTCTTTACAACCTATAAAATGGTTTAACTCTGTTGTGCATAATAATTTGGAAGAGTGCATTCTCAGTTTGTTCTTTTTGAAATAAACATTATCATTAGGAGGTTTATTCAATAAAATTCAAATTATACCCTAATTGATGAAGTTGATGACTTAAAAAAAATATACTGACTGTCATTCACATTGACTAATTATAAAAATAAGAGAAATATCATTTGCGGAATAATTTGGAACGATATAAACACACACACATATATACATGTATATAAATATATAATATCACAAATTTAATTGACAAAAATGAAACTTTCCACATTGAATCTGACATATTGTACCTTTGTAACTCCTTTTGGGTAAAAAAATCCGCCCAAGGACCAGTTGCAGATATTTAAGGATACGTATATATATTTTGTTCCCCAAGGACCAAAATTGTACCACCAAGGTACCTTTTCTTCTGTCAGTATCAGGGCTTAATAAAAGTATCTGTGTGGTGCTTAGCTGCTTACACAATCTCTGACTTCCAGGTTTAAATGCAAGTTGTAAGCAGTGTGCAGCATGGGGAATCTCTCCTCAAAGCTTTGCTTTTCACCTCTTTTTTATTCCTTACTATTTAAATAGTACATTATTTCGATCTGTACTGTCCAGGAGTTCTCAACTTTAATGCATTTAAATTTATTGTTCATCTACTAAGCTGTGCTTGTGGTTCTCCCATGTCACTTTAAAGAATAATCTTTGGTTACGTAATTCTTTGTATTTCACCTGCTCATGCAAACATTTCAAATGGTCAGTGTAAAATGCTTACCCCACATTTACAGTATTTTTAAATTTGCTCGGTCTACTTATATCTATAATTTTCAAAGTTCAGTGAAACACACACACATCTGCATCTGCTCTCCAAAGTTCCCCTACAAACATTGTCTCGGGTTACTTGGCTGTAACCCTGTTCCCTGATAAAGCGGGAACGAGATGCTGCGTGAAAACGCTATGGGAACATCTCTTTGTTGCCCGGTTGTGAAGCCTGTGCATGTCAAACCCGCCGAATACCTTCGGCTTATAACCTGTGCCAGGCATGACTTCACCGAATAAGGTGCACCTGCAGGTTATAAATAGGAGTGAACCGGAAACATCCTCAGGTCAATTTTGTCTGAAGGACGTCCAGGCACGTCAGCAGTGCAGCATCGGAACGCAGCATCTCGTTCCCGCTTTATCAGGGAACGGGGTTACAGCCAAGTAACCCGAGACGTTCCCTTTCAAAAGCTACACTCAATGTTGCGTGAAAACGCTACGGGAACGAGAATACCAACGCCGCCGCACTGCAAGTGTCTGGACCCCCAGGTTGTGTAGCGTGTGCGCACAAGCCGAGGAGGTCTCAGACCTAGCTCTGGGATGCTGAGTGAAGGATCCGTGAACCCGGAGTAGCATTGACATCCAGACTATAAAATCTAACAAACGTGTGTGGAGAGGACCAGCCCGCCGCATCACACACCTGCTGCAGGGGGACGCCTCTTGCCAAGGCAATCGATGAGTCAATCCCCCTGGTTGAGTGAGCCCTGATTCCCAAAGGCGAAGTGACCACGCGCCTCATAGGCTAGGGCAATGGCATCTCTCACCCAGTGTGACAGAATCTGTCTAGTGGCAGCCGCCCCCCCCGGTTGCAACCCCCATGGCAAATAAAGAGCTGCTCTGACTTAAGCCACTGGCTAGTGCGGTGGACGTAGATCCTAAGAGCACATACTGGACACAGTAAGTGAAGTCTCTCCTGCTCCGGAGCTGTGAAAGGAGGAGGACAGAAAGCTTCGAGCACAACTGGGTGCATGGTCGAGAATGGAACCTTGGGAAGATAGTTCGGGTGATGATGCAGGATAGCTTTGACTAGCCTAGGGGCAAAGTCTAGGCAGGATGGGGAGACTGACAGAGCCTGCAGATCCCCAATCCTCTTCAAAGAAGTAATAGCAATAAGAAAAACCACCTTAAGAGACAGAAGCCTGACAGGCGCTGACTCTAGTGGTTCAAAAGGGGTGTCGCCAGGCCTTCGAGTATGATAGTTAAGTCAATGAAGGGACCATCGCTCTAGTGGGCGGCTTCAACCATTTAGCTCTACGAATAAAATAGGCAACTAAATGGTGCTTGCCCACAGAAACCCCGTCATTCAGAGCGTGACAAGCCGAAATAGCGGCTACATACGTTCTGAGCATACTAGGGCATAAGCCTGAGAACTTTTCTTGCAGAAACTCCAGCACTGAAACAATCTGGCAGTGAACTGGGTCTATGTGTCTTGCCATGCACCAATTTTCAAATACACTCCATTTGAGGGCATAAGTTCTTCTAGTGGAGGGAGCCCTGGCACTTAAAATGGTTTCAATTATGCTGGCTGAAAGCCCAGCATGTCTCAGTTGGTCCCGTTCAGGGGCCAAACGTGAAGGTTCCAGAGCTCGGGCCAGGGATGAAGTATTGTCCCCTGTGCCTGAGACAGAAGATCCCTCCTCACTGGAATCACCCAGGGTGAGCCGTCGAGGAGAGATATTAGATCCGAGAACCACACACTGGTCGGCCAATGGGGCGCTATCAATAAGAGGCGCAAGCCTTGTTGGCCCTCGCCAGGACTCCCGGGAGCAAAACCATAGGTGGAAACGCATAAAGGCGTAACCTGGGCCACGTGTGGGCCATTGCGTCCAGACCTAGGGGAGCTGGAGGAGTCAGAGAGTAGTAAAGGGGGCATTGTGCTGCCTCTTTTGAGGCAAAGAGGTCCACCTCTGCTACGTAAAATCTTTCCCAGATTTGACTGACTACTTCGGGGTGGAGCTTCCATTCCC
>JAAGKR010003866.1:15721-68550 GCA_011419295.1 Clarias macrocephalus
GGGGTGTTAGGTGTCCGGCATCCTGAAACAAGGCAGGAAGGAACCGAGCACCTAACATTTCGCTGGAGACCGCTGCTTCCCGAAACACCAGAGGTGGCGGAGATTAGACAACGGCCCCCATAGGGTGTCAGGGAGGAGTCTTTATCCCTTAATGGATTTTTTACACATCCCTCCCCAGGGGGAGACACCCTCGTGATCCTGGGCACGTCAACCTCAGGACTTCCTTTTTGGCGGAGATAATGCTCCTCAGGTCCGGTGCTTTTTTTCTTTTTGAGGCAGACGAGTCCTTCCCCTGTCTCTACGAGGGGGTAGCTGGCTCGGCACACACTCCTTCTGCACCTCACGCCCTCGTTGGGACCAGACCTGGTCGGGACTGGGTGACCGACGGTCCCGACTCCTGAGCACGGCAGGGGAGAAACCTCACAGAGGTCTGCTCGTAGAGCTTCGCCTCCCAAACCTAGTGGCGGCGGTGTTTACAGCCGAAAGGCGAGGGGGGGGGAGCATCAAGGAGGAAAACACGATCCCTGACCTTGATGCCCGTGAGATTAAATCACAGATGTCTCTCCGTGGCGACCGCGGCAGCCATAGAACGGCCGATAGCACGGGCCGTCTGCTTGGTGGCACAGAGAAATAAATCTGTGGCTAGGCGCCATCAATAGACCCGCCAGTGCTCAGAACTCTTAGCAGGTGAGCTTGGTATGCCTGAAAAATTGCCATGGTGTGCAGAGCAGCACCAGCCTGACCCGCTGCCTGAAAAGCTTTCCCCACCAACGAAGATGTTAGTCTACACGGCTTGGTGGGCAATGTAGGCTTTTTCAGGGAGGATGAGCTCCCAGGAGAGAGATAGCTCGCAAGCGTCTCTTCAATCTGGGGTATCATCATAAAACGGGATGAATAAGGCTTATTCCATGAAAGAGTTAACTCGTCATAGAGGTCACCAAAAAAATATAGGGGGGAGGGGGAACTCTCATTGAGGCCACTCCCCTGGCCACCTGACAGAAACCTGTTGTCTAACTTTGAGCGCTTGGGGATTTTTATTTTACTTATTTTTGTGGCGAGAAAGGAAATCTATTCGGTCCCTTCACAAAAAGCGCCGGAGAGATCCGGGGAGAGCGCGAGAGAAAGGGGAAAAACCCCATCTTATGCGCGTCTGCCCGATCGGCGCGCTATCTCCATAGAAGCAAGTGAGGAAGTCTCTTTCCCCCGCTCATAAGAAGCGCCGGAGCGCGCTTTAGAAGCGGACGCTAAACACTTCCTGACCCGGCGAGAGCGCGAGAGAAAGGGGGACGTCCCGTCTCATGCGCGTCTGCCAGATCGGTGCGCTATGTCCATGGAAGCAAGGGTTTAATCTCTTCCGTCTGCTCATAAGAAGCGCCGGAGCGCGCTTGATAAGCAGACGCTAAACACTTCCTGATCCGGGGAGAGCGCGAGAGAAAGGGGGAAATCCCGTCTCATACGCACGCCGGCCCCAGGAATGCGCCGCGAAGTGCCTTAATAGCTTTCCAACCAACTCTTGCCATTATCGGTAAGTAAAGTTTTTCTTTCCTACCGTGATTCTGTTGCACACACACAGGGTCCTGAAGACAAAAAGATCTGAGGATGTTTCCGGTTCACTCCTATTTATAACCTGCAGGTGCACCTTATTCGGTGACGTCATGCCTGGCACAGGTTATAAGCCGAAGGTATTCGGCGGGTTTGACATGCACAGGCTTCACAACCGGGCAACAAAGAGATGTTCCCGTAGCGTTTTCACGCAGCATTGAGTGTAGCTTTTGAAAGGGAACTTATAATTTATAGCTTTCTGTATTTAAAGTTTAGGCCTTAGTATGCCCCCGCCAGGGTCATTGGTACTGATCTGTACCACCAATCCATCTGAAAACACTTTTTTCCCCAAAAAAAGGAAGACATAATTATTCAATGCTTTGCTCAAGAAATAATTGCCCTAAACTACATAAACCCTATATGATAATTGATAAAACCCACATTAGACTTAAAAGTCAGCCATCATAAAGTTTAGTTTCATCATGTGAAGTATTATACTTGTATGGCATCACAACAACTTGGAAAAATTGAGTAAATGCTATTCAAAATTACAATACATTTAAATTACAAAAAAATATATTACGATAATGAGGATTTCTCTGGATGTTTATATTAGTTGTTGATCATTGTTTTAACTGTCGACATGTCAGCTTTTGGACCCTACTATACATGTGTGCACACAATTATAAAGTTACTAAAAAAGGGCAGTGGGCGGTGATGGACATTTTATCACCACCACATTTTGTCTTGTTCAACCATTCCTTTTTTACTTAATGTCCATCTCCGTAGCTGTCCTCCTTTCCTATCGGTATTTTTTTCTTATATTTTACCTGCCATCATCCCAGGTGGCATAGATTCTGGAGTCCTTTCTGCTCGTAATCTATTAGTGAGAGGGAGCAATGAGTGGCAGAGGTGAATGTGCCTGTCACCCGAGCTCTCACTAATCTCCTTTCTGTCTTCTGGTCACACAATTACACACACACACACACCTACACAGTCACCTACACACACATACACACACCTACACACACACACACACACACACACACACACACACACACACACACACACACACACTTCCTCTCTCCCCATCTGCTCCCATATGCATTATTACCTGCAATGTCAGCCTGGCATGTTGTTCTAAAAAAGATTCTTTGTGCAATGTGACTTTGGGCAAATCAATTTAAACCTAATGTTCTATGGGCAACAACATGATCCATTTGAGGTTATATTTTACCAAAGCGACAATTCCCCACAAAAAAACATGATGTGGACCCATTACGTTAGATCTTCAACTCTGCATTCTATATCTCACACTTTGCAATGTGCGCCTAAAAGAAGCCATTATACCAATGTCTCAATGCAGCAAGTAATCAGGAGAGAGAACATGCTCAGTGTATTTTATTATAGTTACTCCAGAAAAATTTATCTCTAAGTGATGCTGATTTGATTAAGGGGAAGCAGGTTTATTGATATTCCGGGTCACAATCAACTCAAGGCTGAAATGCTGATGCTCATGATAGAGTGAAAGCAAAATGTTGTCTGATGAAAAATGACACTCCATAGAGTATTATTTAAAATATATATAGAACAGAAATACACTATATTGCCAATTGTATTCACTCAACCATCTAAATAATTGAATTCAGGTGTTTCAATCACTGTCATGGTTACAGGTGTATAAAATCAAGCATCTAGGCATGCAGACCGCTTCTACAAATATTTGTGAAAGAATGGGTCGCTCTCAGGAGCTCAGTGAATTCCAGCATGGTACTGTGCTAGGATGCCACCTTGTTTATTTATTTAATCAGTTATTTGACTTCTCTAATACATATCTGTCTTAACTGGCGGAACTAGCCTGACCTGGAGATTAACAGTTAGGGACTGGGAGTTAGTGTAATTAAGAAGTTGAAAGCATTTTTACATTCTTACTGGGGTGGTGAATAGGTGTGTAAAGCTTGTAAGTTCTTCTTTATGAAAAAATATTTATGTCTCAACTGAATCCTTTGTTCCACACACAAAGCAGTGCACTTGGTGTGGGGTTAACGATTATTAGAACACCATGAAGTTAAAAGTCCCACTGCTGTCATGCCTTCTATCACCACTCGTGGAACATCTCTCATCCAATTAAATTACTTGGTCAGAATTAACTGTTCTACAACTGATGATTCTGTTGGACTGCTATGATTTAACATAATTTTCTCTTGACATTTTATTTTAAAAGCAATCTACCAACCCAATTAAAGGTTAATATAGCAGTTATAGTTTCTATAATGATTTCACTATATGTCTCTTTTTCTCATACAGTATATGTATGTATTATACTGTACAAAACTGCACAGAGACTGCATCAAATAATATTCAAACATCACAAAATTATCCATAAAGGTACTGTACTGATGTAATCATGTAACACCTTTAATTCAAACTGTGCACAACAGTAACAGAGTTAATTCTCATTCTAAAATAATATTAACTTGATGTTAGCTATGCTGCTTATGATGCTAATAGTAATATTAACTAATAGTTTCAGCTGAATATTACTGAGAACCTGAAATAAACTTGCAATCCTCACTAAATTATAAATATGTAAAATTTTAAAAACTTGCTTGGTCAAATGTCTGATTTGTACCTGAGATAAATGATAAAATGCAGCATACTGGAGACAGACATCTCGCCTCCCCCGGAAGTTCCGGAGCCTACCGCATATTGATAACAGCTCCCAGACGCCCACAAATCGTATATAGTACCCCAGACATCAAACTTTTAACAGTGTGTCTGCTAGTGTGTGTGTGTGTGTGTGTGTGTGTGTGTGTGTGTGTGTGTGTGTGTGTGTGTGTGAGAGAGAGAGAGGGAGAGAGCTCACACTGATTCATCTCTCTTTGTGCAAAGTAAACCTATCACTTTTCTTAGTGGACAGGGCTTTACAGCCAACATCTTTCTCTCTCTCTCTCGCCATCTGTCCAGTTTAGTGTTCTGTAGCACTATGACAAAGTAATCAAAAAAGCAAATCTACAAAATGCATTTCACCCGAGTAGAGTAATGTGTACTCATTTTTATAATGGCAATGAAATTAATAGCCATTTTGCCCTTTGCACTGCTTACAACAGCAATATTTCTATTGTGACTCTTTGTTTTAATGGTAGTAAAAGACGTGTTGAGGTGTTTGACAGCTAACATTATTTGAACTAACTGGCTAGCTGCTGTTCTGCATTAAGGCTAAATGTTATTATGAGGTCAAACTTCCAATATACTTGGTCACAGTTGGGAAAATAGTTATTTGATCACACATAGATTTTTTATAAAACTTTTTATAAAGTTTGCCCACTTATAAACAAATGAAGGGTCTATTTTTTATCATAAGTTGATTTTAAAGAATAGAGGCATAATATCAAATACAGTTGAACCTTGGATTGCAAGCATAATTCATTCCAGAAGCTTGCTTGTATATCAAAACACTTTGTATATCAAAGCGAATTTCCCCCATAGGAAATAATGGAAACTTTGACGATTCATTCCACAACCCAAAAATATTCATATAAAAATAATAAATACAAAATATAAAGTAATAATAAAACAAATTAACCAGCACGTTACCTTTAAAAAGAATCATGGCTATAGGGATTAAGACCAGAGAGAAGAGAGGAGATGGGCTGCTGTGTAGGACACACAGACACACAAACAAAAACACACACATAAAATAACGAAATAAAAGATGCTTTACGTGCACACATGTGGTCGCAGTGTTATAGTAAACAGTACACGCGCACACAGATGTTGACTATACGAGTGACGCATGTGCACTAAGATTGAGCATGGGAGACGATTACCCACAATTCTGCAGCGCGCGAGAGACAAAAACATTACAATTTAAAAAACAAAATAAAACATTTTTGCTTGTCTTGCAGAACGCTCTCAAACTGGGTTACTCGCAGTCTGAGGTTCCACTGTATCAGAATAACAAAAATCCAGAAAAAAGATTATAAATATTTTATTAATTGACTTGCATTTTAGTGAATAAAATAAGTATTTCATCCCCCATCAACCAACAATAATTCTGGCACCCACAGACTGGTTATCTCATGTGGTACACAGACTAAATTTAAGTAGGTGCTCCTAACAACAACTTGTTTTGTGTACAAAAATACACAAAATCTCTATCTTCCATTCAAACCTCACCACCATGGGCAAGACCAAAGAGCTGTCAAAGGATGTCGGACAAGATTGTAGACATGCACAAGACTTGAATGTGCGGGCTACGAGACCATCAACAAGAAGCTTGAGAAGAAGACAACTGTTGAAACGATTATTTACAAATGGAACATACTGTATACAAAATAAACATCAATCGCCCTCGGTCTGGAGCTCCATGCAAGATTTCAACTCATGGGGTAAGGATAATTATAAGATCAGCCCAGAACTACACAGGAGGGGCTTGTAAATGATCTTAAGGCAGTTGGGAGCACAATAACCAAACAAACCATTTGTAACAATACGCCACCATAGATTTAAATCCTTCAGTGCTGCAGGTCCCCCTCCTAAAGAAGGCACATGTACTATACAGGCCTGTCTGAAGTTTTCCAATAAACAGAGATGGAATGGGAAAAAGTCCTGTGGTCAGTTGAGGCCAAAATGGAGCTCTTTGAAATCAACTCGACTCGACATGTTTGGAGGAGTGAAAAATACTGACTATGACCCTAAAAACACCATCCTTACAGTTAAGCATGCAGATGGAAACATCATGCTTTGGGGCTGTTTCTCTGCTAAAGATATGGCATGTTTTTATGTTGCAGTTTCTGCATATACACAGAGTGGGGTTCACAATTTTGAATCACTAAACAAAGTATTATACAAGACAATATAATAAGGATAACACCCAGGTTGCACCATATGGTTTTATTTCTTTTGGGATTCATAAAAAAATTAGGAGTCCGTCACAGGGAATGTTGCTCAGGTAACATTTTTGTTACCTGTACCATTTTTGTCACTCAGGGTATGTGAAATCTAATACAGTGGAACCGTGGATTTGCGCGCGTTCTGAGTTCCGCAAGATGAGCAAAAATTTTAGTCTTGGTTTACAATACCGAGTATCATGTAGCACGCATGCGCTTCCTTTTTGATGCCAAGCGTCACGTGATCACAACTGAGCCAATGGTTTTTCTCTCTTATGCGCTGCTGATTTGTGGGTAATCACCTCCCCTGCTCGGTCTTAGTGCGCGTCTCTCACTGGTATAATCAACATCCGTGCACGCGTGTATTATTTACTATAACACTGTGACCACATGTGTGCGTGCAAAGTGTCTTTTATTTTGTGTTTGTATGTATGTGTGCGTGAAAGCCGTCCTTTCATGCGCGTATGTACTGTTTATTATAACACGTGTGTGCACACGTGTAAACAAAAGCAATTGTCATTAGAGAGGTAAAGATCCATTTTCTCTCTCTCTATCAGCCTGCACTGCACTTTGTGTGTGTGTGCTCTTGTCCCTGGTATCACCCCCCCCCCCCCCCCACACACACACAGTTTACGCTGTGTTTATGTGTAATATTTATTATTTTCCTAGAGCTTTTGGCACAGAAACCATCTTCAGAAGCAACTTCTGCTTGTTTATGCTTGGTCTTTTCACAATCATTAGCCATGTGAAGACCTAAGTCTAATTTAAGTCTAATCTAAAAAGGGAAGAGGAAACAAACCAAACATAATTTCTTTTGTATATCATAAGTGGATGCAATTTGAACATGATTGTAAACATTTGTATGTTTTATTATAGTGTTCTACTCATAAAAAGAAAATACAGACAAATAATTAAAATGCTTTAATTGGGCTGTTATAGATCAAAAAGCGTTTTCCTTTCTGCAAACACACACACACACACACACACACACACACACACACACACACACACACACACACACACACACACACACACACACATGAGAGAGAGAGAGAGTGAGAGCAAGAGATCCAAACAAATTACCTTCCAATTATCAACATTTATAATCCAATTCTGAAATTAATTCTTAATGATGAAAGTAAAATTTCCATTTTTTCCTACACAGTATATTTAATTCGATTTGTTACAAATTTTTCATACACAGAAATATTGCAGCTTTTTGAATGCTAATTGTTATGCAAAAAGCGCTTCATGAAAGTCTTCATCCTGCATGTCACACAGACCAAGCTAGAATTTGTTAAAAGAAGCATTTAATGCTTTCCAGAACACAACAACCTACAACACATTGGTTTGAAATGTTTAACAGAACAGACAGGCCTCATCAGTGCAGTTGAGTTCGTAATGTCATTTTTTCCACACACACACGTGCACGTACGCACGCAAACTCACAAGCTCACTTATGGACTACTGAAATGCAGAACCTTCGACAGGACGTGGGACTTTGCAGATGTATGAATAATGTAACCTGGTTCAGGCATGTGCTTCATTGCTTCATGCAAGGACACATGGCAGATAGTTTCTGTATCATTTCAGTTGGAATAGGGGCCATTAGCAAAAGCTTAATGAGCCAAAACTAGGACAGAGTCATGGTACAGGCTTTTCGTTCTTTTTTTTTTTATTATTCTTATTTTTGCACTGGATTCTATTTGTATAGGGTTTTTCCCTAATGTCACCTCATAAAAAAAGGGAAACCATCCCCATGTCAAATGTGCTTTGTTTTATGCACTATATTTCAGTAGACACTGAAATTGCATGTTTAGAGGAGGAGTGAGATTTATAGTAGAAAATGCATTAATTAAAGGTTATTTTAGCTGGATCATTAACATACACATTTTGTGGAACCTCTGAGCCTGTGTCAGCTTTTTACACAAATACAGTAGAAAGACTAAGAGACCTACTGTATCTCATATATCTAGCACTTATAAATCAGCATTTCTGTCTGTCTGTCGGTTATTTAAAAGCACTATGAAATATTTGGAAAATTCCACAATTTCCTTATTCAACTGGAAGCTGTACCATCTGAATTTACTGATGATCATTATGAAATCAGAAAGTTAGTAAAGAAAACTTTAAAAGTTTATTAAATGTAACATTTAAGTAGATCTTTAGAAGGTCCTTAATGTCTTTTTGCTATTTATCATTGTTGATAATTATCTACATTTTTGAAGAAATAGTCTGTTTTTTTTCAAACATTCTCTTTATCTCATTGCCTTTTAATATAATAATATCACTTTGAATTCATTTAGATTATTCAGGCATTGAAATTGCATTAAATAGCACAATAAGAGATCCAATCATTTTTAACTGGCTCTCACATCAGTGCCAGAATCAGTGTTACATGCAATCCCCGAAATGCATTGCAGCCTACAAAAATTACCACGATGAACCAAAACACATTCCAGGGCTGCTTTCAATAACAGGAGTCCTCATAAAATGCTTGCCAACATTCAGCATCCAACTAATCATGTTGAATGGTTGGTTTGCCAAAATAACAAGAAGGAAAGAGCTTTAGACATAGCTTGCCATAAAAACGGCAGTGAAAGGGAAGGGAAGTGGATTGTAGTTATAATATTAGTTTTAAGGCCATGTGGGCTATAGTAACGTCTTTCCTGATTCATGTTGCTTACTTAACACATGGTACTTCACTTGGTATAGGATTGTGACTTAGTAACTATATTTTACGGGATTTATTTATTTACTTATGTGTTTATTTATTGTTGTTGTTATTATTGTTGTTGTTGTGGCTGTGTGCATGGGATCCATTTGACAGCGCTGAGAAATTTCAGGGAAAAGTTAATTCCTTTAAATTATTCTCAGTAATAATTTAATTGAGGTGGGTTTTGTTCAGAAAATGGGAGTCATTTTAATATTATAAAAGTGAAGGCTTATTCTAAATCAATTATGTCGTGCTTGAGAGAACATTTTTATACTAAGCTTATGGAACCTGTGGTGTTGAATACTAATCCAAGTAGCATTTTTCAGTTTTTCTTTTTCTTTGAAATACCTGCTGACTCTCACATCACTGCCTAAATCACAGCCTGTCTCAGTTCAGAATTGCAACTTCCAGAATTCTGAGCACTGCAAACATGGCCATGACAAACTACAACTCCTAGGACATCACTTCACCTTCAAAACATCACTCCCCAGAGGCATTCCCCAAACTATGCACCAAGAACTTTCACAATCATTTTCAAAGAACTTCACATCTATATTGTTGCTGTTCCATGCATATTTTTATTCTCCTATTTATATTTTTCTTCTACTTAAGCAATATCACATGAGAGGGATTGCTGTTGTACTGAATATCAGTATGGCTGTGATGCAGTCGAAGATATTACAGCTGTGCTAGTACAATCGCTTATTCCACACACCAAGTAATGCCCTTGATCAGGGATTAGAGTCAAATAGAATGTTGTTTACATGGCTGTTTTTGAACGTGGGCTTGTGACCCTTCACCTGAATACTGTTCTGTCTCCTTTGCCATCTGCATTGCTCAGTAAACATTTTAACTGTTTGCATCCTGCCTAGTCTTGTTTCAGAAACTGACAAATTAGATTTTAAATGAAAAAAAAAAAATTCTGTACAGGAGAACATGAGTTTATATATAGTAGTACCTATATATGTGCATTTATCATTTGTTATAAAAAAAAAAAAGATCAATTCTGGGATGCGTTCGATTACATTTGCAAACCACTATGGAAATCTAGCATTTTTATTAATTACATTTTTTTTACTCAAGCACTAATTTCTCTCACACCAAGACCACCCACAATCCACTGATGTTGAACTTCTTTAGGATAAGATATAAGATAAGATAAGGTGTTATTAATCCCAGAGGATTGAATTGAATTCCTAAATACAATAAAATAAAATAAAAAAGACGTCTCTGCAACACTTGTTTTAGTCTAAGATGACATACAGGGGACAGACAATGAAGGAGTCTTTGGAATTTGATTAAGAAGCTCCTGATATTTCTGTATTTTTTTCTGTATTTTTTTAAATATATATATATGATTGGCAAAAAGATTGCTGGAAAGAGAATACCTTGGCAATCCAGTGAATTTTTCAGGAAATTGTCTTATAATTGCCATGTGGAATCCAGATGGCAGGAGACACAATTTAAAATAGACTGGACCATGGATGAGTGCCAAACACACTCTTAAGAACACACCGTTCCTACTTCTGTGTCCCTACTTCTCCAGCAGTTTTTTTGGTAGATGTCATACAACTTGATTATTGGCTGTGCAACTGGTAAGAGCAGATCAATATTGTGCCGTCACAGAATGATAATTAAATAGAATATTTAGACAAGGACGGGATGCAGATTTAGTAAATAAACAATATAACAATTAATTATGTAGCAGTCCCCAATTATAAATTGCCATATACGAAGTGCCAGTACTAGTATAATTACCTGGTTTTAAAGCATTTGTATGTATTAAAATGTTTTAAGGAAAGTACTCTTTCTACTGTACTAGTACAAAAAAAATTAATACCAACCTTCTGAGCCATGATGTCCTGAACACGTAAACACTGGAATTAATGTACAGTATGTTACTGACAATGCATTTACAATTCAGTGTGCACTTTGCCACACCAGACTATTCATTTATAAAACAATTAGCATTTTTCTTCCCAATTTGAGAAGGATTTTGCAAGCATTCCTCCTGAGGACTCTGTGTTTAGCATTTAGATAGGTATTCTGAATCTAATTTTCAGAAAGAAAGTACGAGTGTTATGCTTTCACAGGTATTTTTCCTCACCATCTTAAACAGCTCACCATACACCGCTGAGAGCTGGTATTTTATGTTAATTCTGTGGGCATGTTACAGCAACACCCTTAGATATGCCCTCTCAAGCAAAAACTATGAATTGCATACTCTACTAACTAGATGCATAAATGCCACTGGACTAACTATTATCAAAACATCATCTATTAGGTATATCTTATAGATGTTCCACCAAGCTTAAATATTTAAACATAAACATTTTACCATTAATTACAAATATAATATTAATCAAATAATATAATCAAAATGTATGAGGAGGAGGGGTAGAGCCAGTCCATCTCAGGGCACACAAGCACACACAATGACTCAGACAATTTGGAAATGGCAGTTAACTTAGTCTGCATGTACTGGGCTGTGAGAAGTAACCGGAGTACCTGGCAGAAACCCACTTAGCACAAGGAGAACATGCTTATGTTATCTAATAAGATAACAATTTTTAACTTTTGAAACCCAGGATATAGGTAAAGAGTCATGGTTAGCAATGATGTAAATGCTAACCAGAGAACATAAACAAAAATGGAACAAGGTACAAGGCAATATGCTGTAAGAACCTAGAATTCAATAATACATGATGCAACAATTCCAAAGCTAATAAATTCTTAACTTAAAACAATAATGAAACTGAATGTGTGATGCTTGAGACTATGAGCAATAACATCAAATACAGTGTTGATTTTCAATCAAATTTCTCCCTCCAGGAGAAAGTCCAGACACTCTATTTATACATATCTCAAGTCTTTAATGTCCTTATGTGACCCATCCTTTGTACAGTATTGTAATGTAAATGTTTTTTTCCTAATAACTTGAAGTAGTAGTTTGCTCTCTGAATAACTTGTACTCTGGTTTGTGTGCTTGTTTAAATTTTTTGAAAAATGGCCTTTAGGAAGATAATGGCCTTTATGGACCATTTATTAAATTTTTTTGTTTGAGAAATGTTATTAACATCCAATGTCCTATTCGTCCAGGATTAGTCTTATCTGGGGACCCCAGATATTACCCCATATATCAGAAATTACCCCCCCACATCTGAATTTTGTGAGGCGCATTCACACAGGATAACCGAGGCCTGCGATTTTACTCAAATTTATTGACTTATCTCCTGGATATGAAGTCAAGACAAAAACACTTGTCATTATAGGTCTAGCTGTATGATATAAACAGAAGAGTGTTCCATACTGCATGGTGCTATGCATCTCATCCATCATCCATCTAATCAAGCTGATGGTTTTCAGCTTTCTTTTTCTGCACATTGTATTGTTGTATGATGTATAGCGATATGACCCAGAACCCAAAAAACTTTCAAAGCACTCCACCGTGGCCTCCATTATTCACGGAAGATGGATAAAAAGGCCCACAGGAAACAAATAACTTGAAAAAGATACACAACCCCGACAAATCCTGGTCAAATCAAAGACATCCACATGGGATTAATATTATCACAGGACCTCTGTGTTCAGGGAAATATGGTAGGTTCTTTGCAGGGGAATTTTTACTTTACCAATTACAGACATGGCCGATTCGCATGGGATTAAGATCACAGACAATTGCCACAATTATTACAAATGACTAGAGGTCCCCAGATAATACTAATCCCATGTGAATAGGGCTCAAGTCATTTTAAATTCCAGGGCCCATATTCACAAAGCTTCTTAAGCCTAAAAGTTGCTCCTAGTGACTAAAGTTTAAGAAAATTCTTAGAATTATGACATTTTCTTAGAATTTCCCCTGAAATTTAGGACTAAAAATAATTCACAAAACATTTTAGACCTAAAAACAGCTCTTAAAGCAAAAATTGTTAACAGTAGAGAGGAGGACTTTTAAGAGGACAACATGGTGGAAAGAAGAACTATTCTCCAAACACTGAATGTAACGTTAAAATAAACACTGCTCTTCTGTCCAATTTGGTTTTCTTGTTGATTTACTTCCTTCCATCTTTCTTGGACTGTTGACTACATACCATCCAAAAGCAACTTAAATAGACTGTCCTGCAATCATGTAAATTGGTGAAAGGTGAGCCATTTTGCTTCCATCAATCTGTAATAGATCACAAGTAATAAAATCAGTATGGTAAATAAATGTAATAACTTAAATATAGTAACTACTGAGTGGAAATTTGTTGCTTCAAAAGTAGACACATTTTCAACATTTGTCTGTTTTAATTAACTATAAGATATTTAGCCTATAATAGAAACTTCTATTCTATTATAATTCTATTATCACATATTCTACTTTCACAAAGAGCACATTTTAAGACCTTTACAGATTTTGTATCAACCAATCACAGTCCTTGGATTGCTGCGTCATCCCTAGCAACAGGGTCAACCACACCTCCTCACTAAGATAAAGGTTTTAAACACTTTCCTTCCTCAAAGTTGCCCTGAGAAGATTCTTAAATCACTTTTAGTCTTAGACCTCCCAGCTAGGACGTTTTAGGCTTAGATAGGAGCTCTCTGAGAGAATTCTAAATAGCTTGGTAAATAGATGTCCAGGCTTGTACATGTGGTAAGGTTTTATGAAAAAAATAGAAGAAAATGAAAATTTTATTTACAAATAACAATGTAAAAGATAAAAAACATACAAATAAAACAGAATAAATATTTAACATGTAACTTAAATATATTTGTGGATGTATCAAATTTATTTTAAAAAAGTATTTTTTTTAAAAACACTTTCTAAATTTACATCAAGTTAGTCAATTCTTCAAGTTGGTCCTTTCTACATATATAATATACTTTGCTCACTTTCGTACTTCCAGGGTCAAGAGTTCTGCGTGCATGGAGTTTACCTGTTCTCCCTGCGCTTCGTGTGTTTCTGCCAGATACTCTGGTTTCCTCCCACAGTCCAAAGACTGCAGTTATTTTATGAGAAATGTGGAAATACATAGATTTTTTAAATATTTCAAAAGGCTAGCAACTGTCTTGTCCCCACCTGCTAATTAACATTATTAGTATTCTTCTCACTTTTCTCATTTTTGATAAAGCACTTTAGTAATGAATAAAGAAGTACTGCTGTCATTGTGTAAGAATGAATATTTGTCTTTTGTTTGCGTACATAACTGAGAAATCCTGTTATTTTCTTTCTTCTGGCATTAACTGTTGATGATTTAACAAAGTGACAAAGCCTGTCCTTGTTAACAAGAACAAAAGGGTGCCATGCAAAATCTGGGTCTGATGTGTCATTGCCAATAGATTTTGCTCTTGCTAAGTCAACAAACAGAGCTCCTCGGTCTCTTGATTCAAATCCTCTAGTTCCAGGACTGATAACATATACAAATTAGGTTTCTTGTCAAATGTTCAAAAACCTTGATATTTATGGATACTTCATCGCCATGCAAATCTGAAAGTCAATTTTCTTCTTCTACAACAGTTACAACTGCCAATCTAACCTTCTCTCTACTGGAAAGATGGGAACCAGTTTTGGATTTAGTTTTATGAAAGCAGGACCTGAATAATTTTGGAACTCAACCATTACAGCAACTGGTAAAGAGTTTTCAGACGCCTTCCCATTCAGATAAACTGAACAGACCTACACAGATACTGTACACATTTAAACATACATTAATTCAAAGCATAACTTGGTCATGAAATTAGGTTATAAAAACCATGACCAACAGCATTTAAGTTTTTTTTTTTTATCTCCAAAAGGTTTATTTTATTATGAGCCCAAATTATGAGAAATACTCATACTGTACATTTTACAGGCCACAGAAACAATTTAACAGCAAAATATTTTTAGACTTTTATTAATTTTACACAGGCTGTCTTAAAAAAAAAACATTTAATTTGAAAACCTTCCACGTTTCATGAAAACCACATTACAGCCATATTTTGGCATGACAAAGACATGTGATACACCAATTACATTCTTGTTGACATGTGTCATATGATCAGTGAAGCACAGCTCCCTGCTGTTCTCTGCTCAATCACATTTAGTTCGGCTCCTGTGAGTGAACTAAATGTGATCAAGGGATTTTTGAAGAATGTTGAAGCCAAGAACAAGGACATTAACACTCATCCATAAACTACAGGTATGTGTCGCTTAAAGTGATACGTTCTGTAAAATAACATTCAAAATAGTAGCCAGGCTGCTACTTGTGACCACACGAACCTTTCCAGTCTTGCTAATGAAACTATAAAATGACCAGCTATCTTAACTATCTCTTTTAAGATATTTATCAAGAGCAATGGTTTTTTACAGCAATCCTATTATAATCTTACTCAGCTAATGCTTTGCAAACTGTAACTAAATCTGTATATGTGACTCATCATATCAAGTCAGGTATTAAATCACACAAGTTATTTTTACATAACTTGGTATCAAAATTGAGCATACTGAATGAAGAATACGAAAAATAAATAACGCAAAGACCATGCCAGTAACATATCTCTCTAGATTTTGAGAATGAGTCTTATTTTGCCCAGTGCCCAGTATTTGCACAACTCCCATAATGATGTCCCTTTTTCATTTTGTTGAATGAACTGTTCTCATCCTGACTTTTTCCCTCAAATTTTTAGGACCCAAGCACTATAAGGTGCGCAGGACTCTCTTGTTTTCCTAAGGATTTTTTCCCCAACCTTTTGGAATTTTCAGGGATCTTAACATGCTCAAAAACTGATGGAATCTGCTGCCATCAGGATGCCTGAGAGACTCGTGGCCCGGGGCCCCCATAAGAGATTTAGCTGGATAGCTCATACACACTTTCACGTAGGCACACAAAACTCTGTACACATTTAGAGCTCATCGAGCCGAACAACTTTTGCGCTGCATGTTCTGGGCTCAACTCAACAGGACGCCAGTTGTTTTGGGTCGTTCGCAAAAACGCACCCGATGGATTTTGATATACTCCTCCTAGGGAATTTAAATTATCATCACCAAACTGGGCCGATGTGATCTAAAGACATTGCGGATGTAAAATTGCGGAGGGATTTTTGATATCTCAAACGGGTCAGCTGTGATGATGCCTTAAACGTACGCCGAAAAGTGATTAATAACTTTCTGTGTGGCATTATATTGAGTGACATTATATTCAGTGATACGTTCAATGACATCACATTGAGTGACATCATCATAGTGTGATGCTTTTATTCCAGCATCTGAGGCCTATTGAACACACGTACACATCACAAATGTTAACACACACATGCATGCACATACATACACACACACACACACACACACACATACACACCTCTCTCACAATGCACACACACACACACACACACACACACACACACACACACACACCTCACTCACGATGCACGCACACTCACTAACAAGTCACATGTCAACACACATCACACACAAAATAACACACATATCACTCATGTTAACTCACAGACTCACATCCACACATTTACTCGTCACACACAGACTGACACATCCACACGTCACACACTTCTCTTCCTCACTCACACACATACACACACACACACTAACGCACTCAACAAATATTTAGGGCCCAAACTGATATTAGCCCTGTATAGTTTGTGATGTGTGCAGGTTGTGCAGTGCTTCCGGGCGGCGATGGCTTTTTCGCGGTCATCGTTGCCTGCAACAATATTTTGAACCTGTTCTTCCCCTAGCCTTTTTTTTTAATTTTTATCTATGTTCAGGTTTCCTTTTCCCCATCACTATTTAAGGGATAACACACTAGAAGTATGGGTGGTGTGCAAATCTTCTATCATCATACTAAAGGAAATGCCAATCGTTTATATAAGAAAAGGTTCTTAAAGGGTCTCGTTTAATTCAAACATCTCTTTATTACTAGATTTTGATTTTCTCCAACAACGTAATTAATAATGTCTGTTATTTTTGTTTTTCCAAATATCAATGTGTGCATTGAGGTAAAAAGACACTTGAATATGTGTGAATAATTGTGGCCACCAGAAATGTCCAAGGGACTAGTTTATTCTGGGAGGTAGGCCCTTGTCTGCAACATGCTTAGTGTCTAACTTGTATTTATAAATATGTATGCTTATAAATATTAAATTTTTGATTTTTTTAGTTTTTATACTTTTTAAAATTTTATTAAACTATCTGGTCTTGAAGTTTTTTATTATACTGTATATTTCAGCAGTACGGTATAGGTGTCTTTATTAGTATTTACATCAGATGGTATATATGTTTTTAATTCTGAAAATAAATTCTATTTTGGTTATAGCAACCTTTATATTTTAGCAGCTGTGTTATTTTTATTGACATCAGTTTTTTTTTTTTTTTTTGTAAAAACAAAATTTTTTTGGAAAAAAAATTCAGATATTCAAGACATTCATGGCATTTTGGTTTAAATGAATATTCTGAATACACAAATGATCAGTTAAACCAAAAATTTATTTTGCTATTTAAATAGAGGCAGGTTCAATTTCAGCATCTGTTGCCGTGATATATAATATGTCCTGAATATACATATTGTGTAAAAATCAGAAGAACCTAATTAATTTTTTCCCATTTTGGCCAGTTTTGCACAATGTACATACCAATCACTTGTAATCAACCACCAACAACTGCACTATACTGTAATAAAGATGAGGAGATCAGGAGGTTTCCACAAACACATATACAGTTCTCTTTGTATTAATAAGTTAGACAGAGAGTTTGCTGTACAGAAAGACAGGCAGACATGTACATGGGCTGTAACCTTTTAACTATTTCTACAAACACACATTTTGTGACCACATCCAAAATTTATGGTTTTTCATGCTTTACAGATGCTCTAGGAACATAACCCCGCAAATTTCGGGGGTTGACATACTGTATACATACACCTTTCTATTACCACCATTTACCTCAATTTGAGCTGCGGTAGCTCTTCTTTTGGATTGGACTACGCAGGCCAGCCTTCACACCCCATGTGCTTCAGGAAACCTTGGCCACCCTTGCCGCTGTTGCCAGGTCATCAGATTTCCTTCACCAGATCATTTTTGGTATGTCCTGACCACTGCAGCCTGGATCAACCCACAAGAGCTGCAGACTACAGTAAGGCAAGTGAAGATTAACAAGCATTTACCCAAAGGAGAAGGACATACATTCACACACACACACACGCACAGCCAGAGAGAACACAATGGCTTCTGGCTAAGTTAAATGTTGTTGATCTATGTTTATGAACTTTCAGAACAGAAAACGAGGTGGTAAAACAGTTTAAATCATAAATACTTTGAAGACTTTGAAAACTGAGACTTTGCTAAGAGTCAGTAACATGCTGTGGAACTGTACACTATGTAATCTTACCAAGGCAATACGACAGACTACTTGCTAGTAGTTGAGAAAATTGTTGGTTGCTAGGTGATGGAGCACGGCTGGCTTTGTTAAAGCATGCAGGCAGATGAAAAGTAAAAAAAAAAAAAGACATATAAAAGAAAATGAAATATAGCAAAAATTAAATACTCCTGAAGAGCTTCTTTATTACATCATGGGAAAAAAGCGAGACACGACAATCTTTGAAACAAAGTCTGAGTTTTAAGACATAAGAATCGAATAATTCTAAGGGAAAAGTAGGAGCCTGGCCAAGTAGAAAATGACTACAAGAAATGGCTACTAGTCCCTTCCTGGCGGCTGTCTTCAAATCTTCTGCTCTGAACTGACCTGCTCTAAAAGCCAAACTTACAGAATGTTCTCATTTGAATATTTAAATATTTAAATCTGTTTTACCAGTCAGCACATTACACGCTCTTGGCAGGAGTTTGGGTCTCCTGTTATCATCAGATAGAGATAGAGAGAGAGAAGAAAGGGAAAAGTTTAATCCTATGTTCACAATTTTACTATTAAAATTATATAGGAACATTTTGACATGTCTGTCATTGCATATCTGTGACCCTCAGTTTATGGCACTGCAAATGAATCTAAGTATGACATGTCTAGGACATTTACTCTTTCATATTTTACACTCATGACATTGTTCTTATTTGGTCTACTCCCATCAAGGGGTCACCACAGTGGACCACCTGATCCGCATACAACTTGGCACAAAGTTTTCTGCCAGATGCCATTCCTAACGCAATTCTGTCCAGGTTTGGGACTGACCCTGAGGATGCCCTGCATCCAGTGGCTGGCTCTGGACATTGACTGGGAATCGAATCAAACCCAGGCCTTCCTCATGGCAGGTGAGAAGCCTACCACTGAGTCACCAATGTCCTACATACACTGATGCCATAGAGGCAGGAAATATGCCAGTTTAAACATGTAGATAAAAGGGGTACTATAAAAGATAACCATAAACAATGATGATAATGGTATTTATTGATTGGTTTTCCTGAGTCAAAACTTTTCTGTATTTTTTTGTGTTTTCTGTGCAAGAGGCTTCATTAATGCTGTGGAGGTCAGAATTTCAGAGTGAGATTTTTTGAACCTAAGATGTTAAAAGAAGATAATATAAAATATGACTATAAAGTATACAGGTATAGCAGTTAGGGTTTTACAATCACAAGTTGTGTCAGTAATTGGTCTATTTCATGTCTGTTGAAAAAAAAAGGCTGTTTTTGCATTTATGGAACTCAGCTCCATTGCACTCTCCTTGGAGTTTTGAAGTCTGCTTGGCTAGATGACCTTTGTGATCTCTGGAAGTTGTAGGAGAAATTTCTCTTACAATATTCATAGCAATAAGTAGGGTCACCCATGGCAACAGAGTTGACAATGTCTGCATATGATTTGCATGATTTGGCAATTTTCATTATTTATGAGATGTGATGAGAGGTTTCATTATTTATTGTGTGATAATCAGTATTGGAAAGAAATTGGAAAGATAAACTGTAATGATTCATGTTTTGCTAAGTGGAAATATGCTATCTTTAAAAAAAAAAAAAAAAACAATCAAAACATCATGTCCACTCTGACCTCAAATTAGCAGATGATGTCTTGTAAATTAACAATTTAAAAGTCATTTCATCATAATTCATTCATCATAAATTTTCATTTAAATTCGATTTCTTTTGTTGTGAGTGTACCAAAGTAAATTTTAACTTATAGTGGAAATTCAATCAATCATAGAGAAACCAAATTCTTGTAACCAATTATAGGATGGAAAGAGAACAGGCTTAACAAACCTTTTACATTTTGATATAGAGTATGAAAACAAAAAACTAAGAATACCTCTAAAAGCAACCAATTCATAGATCATTTTAGAAATTATCCAGCAATGACTCGTTGATGATCTGGATATACTTTTATGTATCTTACAATGAAAGATAATTTTTTAAATTATTTTTTTCCTTTTTATCTATAGTTTTCCTTCTCCCATTCCCATTTAGAGGACTATTTAGGATTGCAGTAGTTCTGGGACCTCTATGATGGGGCCCCTATCATCTAGAGATCACAAGTTCGAAAAAGGAATTTATTGTAGTGCGGAGGGATGGGAGGCACTTAGGGCTCTCATCATTCACGGCCAATCATGAGCATCATGAGCGGAAGGAGCGGATAGCGCTGTCCTCCATGTGTGTTGTGCTGCTCCCAAAGGTGCATGAGCTCGCAGTTTGAAAAGATAGGGTTGTCAACGTTGTGTCCGTTTGTTATAGCCTTGAGGGGAGGGCCCAAAAAAAAGGGCAGTAGTTCTGTGTTCTTGAGAAATACAATATTTATGTTTCCACTTCCACCTGTCTGAGCCTATCATTGGCATCATCAGTAAACTTTTCAAGCATGATCATTCTGTTCATCCCTAGCACTGCTGTACTGTAGACTCTTACTTTGATAAACACCTCATACAGTTAATTAATCAATGGCTCAAACATGGCTTAATGCATGATACCAAATTCACCAGTCAGGTGTAAACATATAAACAGGCAACATGTGACGTCGCCTGTCTTGAACAAAAAAATGGAAGGCAACCTGAGGCTAGTAAGAGGAAGTGGAAGAGAGAGTCAGAATGAGAAGGAGAAACTGCAGACGAAGAGTGGAAGAGAAAGAAACGAGGAGAAGATACACAATCGGACAAAGTGGACCAGTTTTGTCTCACAGGATTTGAGCAATATGGGTTGACCATGTTGTTAACTGTGGGTTGACACTGACAAAAGAGGCTGGACGAAGGATTTAAACCAACTTCAGCAAAAAGTAATACAGACATTTTGAAAACGGCACAGATGGAAAAATAAGTACAATGCAATACTACTGTATATGCAATCCATGAATACTTTCACTTTTTTTATGTTTCACATGCGTTTTGATGGGTCTACATGGGATTGTGGGTTGAGAACATCAAAATTAAGAGATGTCATATTCTCTGAGGAACAAGAGAAAGCTATCATAAATACTGTACCGTTTTGGCCAATAATGTACAGTAATATCCCTCAGAGAAATTCATACAAACAGCCTCAATGGTTACACAATTTTCAGTATCGTCCTTCAGGTTTCTCTTTCAACACTGAGGCAAATCATGGAGAAAAAAAAATCTCATACAGATGTAACAACTCTACTGAGTGTCATTTGAAAGAAAGTCTGAGACACTAAAATGAATATGTGTAAGTAAGTAAGTTAGTAATGAACACTTCAGTCCGGTGAACTGCACACAGAATCTTTTTCTATCTGAATTTATAGTAGGCTTATGATGAACTACTCTATAATGTTTTTTTTAATGGTATGCTAATGCAATTCCGTACTAATATGGGATTGCGTGTATAATATACTAACGTTAGTAGCCGTTGTTGATGGGAAAAGAGTTTTTAGTAGTAAATAAAAGGTTACAGCTAAAAATAAGCTGATCAGCTTTATTGTAATCAGGGATATTATTATTTTAGGTTGAAATACATGTACATATCTGCCGAATTGGTCGTGGCTTTAGGTCTCACACAGCAGAGACAAACTGATTTTAAACTTCCTTCTAGAAGAATAAACATACATTGATATGTCTATACATTTTTGAAGGTTCAGTTTTCAAAAGTTACATACCTTTATTTTTTGGAGTACGCCATGCTGTGTGTGAACATTGTAGGAGCATTACGGTTGTTTCTGTTTCTTTCGCATACTTTATGAATTTACAATAAACTATCGCGTTGATTGGCTCTGTTGTATGAGACCTAAAGCCACGACCAATTCGAGGGCAAAAGCGCTATATTCGTCTAAAAAAGCTCTGGCTGCTGTGACGTAATCCGGCACAAAATTGATCTTAACGTCCCTTCTACTTCAACATTTTGATTTCATTTATGGAGCAGGTTTAACTTCAGGCAAATACAGAAGGTTTGACAAAGTTTCATACAATTCTGTCTAGCCAGTTTTGCGTGATGCTGTGACAAAAATTGACAGACATATGGACATACAGATGAATAATACTGGACATACAAACAGAAAATTTTCTGGGAATGGTTCCAGGGCCTTCAATATATGAAACATTAAGATATCATTGAAAGAGCAAGTCCTGCCCATAGTACAGACAAAAGCTTTCTTTTATTTACATAGAAGATCATATTTTCACAGATGAGTCTAAATTGACCCCAATATAACCCAGCACCAAGTCAAGTTGGGTCCTTATAACTCGGAAATTACATTAAAACTTTTTTTGTTGTTTGACTGAACAACCTCATCACAACAGATAACCAAATGGATAGATTCATTTTCATCACTATATTCATTATATTCTTTATTATCTTGGATGATGTATCCTTCCACTGACCAGCTCTGGTATAAAAACTGGTTTCATTGAACAGCACTGTCCTCATCCCTTGCACTGCATGGCTTTAATTCAGAAAACAAGGTTCACCCCTCTCCATCTATATAGGTCTGATGTGTACAAGTGTGTGTGCGAATGTCTATGTATGTGTTTGTGTGACTTGACGTTAATTATAGTATATAGAATTTAGGGGTGTTGATTTGATCAGGTAAGGTGCATGAATAAATAGAAAGGTGAAAAAATAGAAGTTAGTCCTAAGGCAATAAAAAGGCAGATAGGGTCATGGGAATTTAAAGACAGAACACAGAATGGTGGGTGTGTGGATAAGAGTAGACATGTGAGCAGATGTTCAAGTTTTGAGCTTGTGGGCAACTGACGAACAATACTGTCTAAAAGTTTTGCTTTGTATTTTGCTTCCAAACAGCCAGAAATTCTGGTCATTTTAAGAAAGTCTTGAGGAATAGTTATCCAGGCTTTCTGAGGGCCTTTTCTTTTGGAGCCCACATTTTAAGTCCATTCCCTGTACCTGACCAATTTCAAAGGAATATATTTTGTTTGTTAAACCACAAAGTGATGTATAAATCATTGACACATAAAATAAATCTATCTTAAGGCATAAACCAGTGAGAGACAGATGCAGATAATCAGGCCGGAGATTCGTTTACTGGTGATACTGAATGCTGAGTGGTTAGACTAGATGAATAGAGAAATGAGGTTGCTGCTGAGGTTAATACGTAAGCAACCAATTTTTAACAATTGTCTTTTTAGGCACTTTGCAACATGTCAAAGTGAAACATCTCATTTATTTAATATACAAAAATGAGGAATGACTCGAGACTTTTGCACAGTAATGGAGTGTGGCAAGTAGTGCGTAGGTAGGTACTGTAGGGAGGGTTGTGAGTAATTAAGATGAAAAAGAAATCCACAGATGTTATCAATGATTAGGCTCATAGTTAAAAGTTATGAATGAGTATTGCTAATTTTGATGAGACAGTGTCTGAATGAAGCTGAATGATTGTAAAGTTATAATTCTTTTTTTTTTTTTCCCAAACATTCAGTTAACTTACACTTACTCACTCAACATCTTATACAGCTTTATCCCGTATACAGGGTTGCGGGGGCCTGGCACCTCTTTCAGGAGGCAGGGTACGCACTGGACAGGGTGACAATCCATCACACACAAATACACACACACACACGCTCATTCACATATTACAGGCAATTTGGTAACACCAAAGAATCTATTCTGCATGTCTTTGGACTGTGGGAGGAAAATGGAGTACCCATTGGAAACCCACAAGCACAGGAAGAACATGAAACTCCACTCACACAGACAGACAGGAATAAAACAAGGACCCTGGAGGCGCAAAGCGACAGTGCGGACCACTAAGCCACCACATGCAGTAAAGCGTTTTCATAATCCATACAGGTTTAGTGAAACTAGCTTGGCTTTTTACATTTCGCAGTTTTTACAACATGCACTTTTTTTTTTCTTTTTTCTTTCTGGGTAACCAGAATTTTAAAAGCTATAACTTTAACATGTAAATACGTGACAGAATTGCAGACAGTGCTGAAGTAAAGGAATCACAAAAAAAAAAGTGTGCAGGTAAGGTAAAATTTTCTTGGAGTTCAGCTTGCACTAATGCTAATGGTGCTGACAGATCAGAAGGCAAGCTTTTGGAAAGTGTGTGGGTGTTAGGGTTCATGCTGAGTTCAGGGTTAGTTCACTGTCACTAGCTGCAGCTTCTGCCCGGGGGTCTGAATGGAGGCTCTTACCCATCTCAGTATGAGTTATATAACTTATTCATAGTGACAGGGAATGTCCTGTTCATCAGACACTGAAACAATTTGACATGTGTGCTCATGCTAAACCACTGTGCGGATTTGGTCTTGTTTATGGGGGAAACAATGACAAAATGAATACAAGAAATACCTTATGCGATCATGAGCCACAATGTGCAGTAGTCCTGTATCACTTAAATTATTGTTTTTTTGATATATTAAAACAATAAAATAACATAAAGTATTTGGTTTAGTGGATATCAGGCAGGACGTTTACCCACAAGGTGTTTACACTCCATTCATTTTGGGTCCTCTGTGAATATTTTGACCACTATCTCACATCGATGCTGAATAATTTATTTAAGGAGCATATCCAAGTGCAGAACCACTTACCATTTTCATATGAAAATTGCTGTGCTTTGCTTTCTGTGTCTAACCTGGATTCATACTTTTGCATCCTACTGCAGTATTTTGTTGTCTTTGCTCTATGATATGCTAATGCAACAGCATCTCTTTTTTGGTGAAATACATTCTGTTGATGACCTCCTAAGTCACCTCAGCTCAAAAACACATTACACACATACTCACACAAAATCACAAGCTAACCATGTGTTGCCCTGCATGTTTGGCACACACAAAAGTCATTGTCATAGCAACCCGAGGGGCTCAAAGCAGGCTTGTACAGCATGCAGTCATGTCCAAAAACTACAATTTGTGGTCACAAAACCAAAACATTAATTTCATGTTTCGTGTCAAGGATAGCATTTTGACCGCAGTCTTTCTGAATTAAAATGGTTCACATATTATTTTTTTATTTCATTCTTTATTTCTTTTTCTTTCTTTTCTCTTTTTTAACTGCACACACAATCTTGCATGGATCATATTTCACTCACTGTGAGGTTTTGATGCAATTTTGCAACAATTTATTGTTGCCAATAAAATTATCAATTTTACAGATTTAATATATGGTATTAATGTATGATTTATGTGTGTCCAGTCAGGAAATCTTTATAGACTAAGCAGCATGAATTAATGAGCTTTGCATTAATTAAATTAAGAACTGATTAAATTTGCATGCAAGTACCACTGTATTACGTTTGCTATAGATATGATGAATTAAAATGAACATAGCATCAATACCTGATGACTGTTAAAACTAAATAGACTAACATGTTTTAGTGAATTCCATGCACCTTATTAATATTATGTTATTGATGTTATTGTTACACTGCCTGACCAAAAAAAAAAAAAAAAAAAAGGTATTTAAACAGGGTAAAATTATTGGACTGCAAAAAGCCAGATGAAAACATCTAAACAGAGATTTCAAATAACTGCAATTGGTTAAGAATCCTTCAACACATTACAGTATAAAAAAAAACCTAGGATAGGATAGTGCTGAACCGTTAACTTTGTGGAGGAAATATGGTGGGGAAAAAATAATGAAAGGAAATCACTTGATGAATTTTCATGGTAAAAAAAAATAATAATTATTATGAGCCATGGGATTTAATCACTGTGTGGCCATAACAAAACCACGTGTTAGTGAGACTAATCAGAAAAAAAGGTTTCAATTTGTTAGGGAGCATAAAGATTGCACTCAGGAGCAATGTACTGTAAAAAGGTCATTTTGTCTGATGACTCCAGATTGACCCTATTCTGGAGAGATGGGCGTATCTAGGTAAGAGGGGAAGGACATAAAGCACTGCACCCATCATGGATAGTGGCCACTGTACAAGTCTCTGGATGCAGTGTTCTGATTTGGGGTTGGTCAGGTCTAGGCCCAGCAATGTTACTCAGCTTGCAAAATGCAGTAGGTAGTTCACTTCCCTTTTAAATATTAATTCAATATTTATGGTACAAGTGGATAATCTAATAGTTTTCAGTGATAAAGTGAATATTAAATAATGTTAGTTACCTGTAATGTCTGTAAAGTGCTAACTAAAGACATGTTTGGGTTTTTGGATCTCACAGGATATACTGTAAATATAAAACGTAAGATTCAGATCCTTAAGTGTACAGTATTTGTAGGACAGAAGGGCAAACAGCAGCTCTTCAGCATTGTGGCTAGTAGCTTGTTTTCACCTTCAGCGTGAAACACGTGTGACGTTTTCTTTTTCTTTTTTTCAGTATATCTTTTGTTACACTTTTGTTCGATCACACTTGAAGAGTCTTTCGCAACTTTTCCCAAGTCCAAAAACTGACCCAAATTGAACCCCACTAAACACCTAAAAAGTTCCTTATCTACATACAGTAAGTGCTTTGTGAATACATACAATGTATGAGGTTTGGAGGGCAAAAAGTAACTTCGCACTTGTCTCCTACAGTAAGTGCATTAAAAATAATAAAATAATTTAGCAAAACAATGTACAATGTCTTTATTTAAAGACATTTCTAATGTCTTTATAATGATCTTTATTTAAACTTTGTATTTAAATTTAAGTGGCTTTAAATAATACAAAGAACGGCAGGGCCATTAAGGCAGTGTTTACTTGGGGAACCTACACTTAATATACTGTATATGTAGGCCTATATATATTCAGTAATATATTTAATACACACAATAGAATCTATAGCAATAACAGTTGTTACAAATTTAAAAAATCACATCCACATGTTCTTAAAAGTCACAAGACAATCTTAAGTCCATTACTGTACATAAACTGACTTTTATGATACAGAAAATGCATTCTTTTTTTTTTAGCTCAATCCAGTAAAAGATTACTGAAAATGCTCTGAAATTGCACCAGCGAGACAAGTCGAGTGAAATTCAGAAAACATTAGCTCCCAGATGATGAATTGCTGACAGCCATTACAACAGCACTGTGATTCTCACCTATGATTGCTTACTATGGACCCATTACTGTGCGGAACATCTAGTGGGAAGCGTATAGGAGAACGGAAATACACATCCATGGCTGGTTCTGTAGTCAAGACTTCCCAGGTGGCAGCACTTTCCTTGTGCAGTCATGCAATTACCCACAACCCTGGAAGCACCTGCTGTCGCTCAGCCTGCCAATTGGTTGTAATTAATGTGATTTAGCTCACTAGGCACAACGAGGGGTACACTGAGTCTTTTTCATGTCATTTGCTCTTTCTCAGAGGGAGTGCAGAAACAGGATCTTAGTGGTTTAATGTGATCCATAGTCAGGCTAATTTAATGAGGCCTTCTCATTGCAGTTGTCACTGTCTTGTCTGTTCTTGAGCAGTTGAAACAAGTGTTCTGCATGTTCTTAGGTGGAACTTAAAAGTTTAGTTTTTTTCATACTAATTGGCGTCCCAGATGGCCGCTGTTAACCAGTCGATGTCCAGGAAATAAACATGCTGATTGTATTGAATGTGTATTGATCAGCTTTGACTTTGCACACTCACTAAACATCTGATCTTAGCAGTCCCTGATTATAATTAGGGCTATAGGTGTGGCTAAAACACCAGGCCTGAGCTCAGAGCAGCCCCTGGTTGGCTGGCATTTATTCATATCAACTGCATGATTGAGAACTAAAAACTAGGTTAGTTATAGTGTGAGAAAACAGAAATGCGTCATTTGGAAAAAACAAACACAGTTAATACTGCTGAATATATATAAAAACATGCAATGTCAACATACTGACACTGATCTTCTTTCCACAGTTTTAAATCAATTCAAGAAATCTACAAAATATTGAGATATGGATTTCAATGACCTTATACAAGATTTTGCTTCTATTTAAAGCTGGTCCAATTCCCAACTTGTGCTTATGTGCGTGGAGTTTGTGTCTTTCTAGGCTTGGTGTGTTTCTTTTGGGTACTCTGGTTCTCGAAATCACATTAGGCTAACTGGCATTCTCAAATTGCCTGTAATGTCTGTGTGTGATTGTGTGTGTGCTTGCTTTTATCCTGCGATTGATAGCACTCCATCCAGGGGGTATCTCGCAAAATGTCCCCTACGATAGACGCCAGGCTTTCCGCAACCCTGTTAGGATAAGCAAAGAGTGAGTGAGAATGTTGTAGTAATAATAATAATAATAATCAAATTTTAAAATTGAATAGTTTACGAAAATGCTTATGTAGCCTTTTGAGTGTGAATTTGAAATATTTGCACTTAAAAGACGTGAGATTTAAATGTAACCATTAAAAAGTGTTACTCTAAAGTTATATTTGTGCTTCATAAGGCATTTCTAACACTTCCATGTTGTGAATGAGAAGCAAAAGAAACCTTCTAAAGAAGCTTGAGCTTTCACACAAATGGCTTTTTACTCCAGGTGTTGTAAGTGAGCTAGTGAGCTACGTACATGTTCGTCCCATATGCACAGCTGGCTTTTCTACAACTTTACTTCAGTTTACAGGAATGTCTGTCCATATGTCCTGTAGCCTATATGTTTACATAATCATGTGGGAGCTAGGGTTAGAAGAATGTGCTTTAGAACACATTTTAGAACAAAGATTGTAGTTTTTCTTGTTGTCCCAGGGAATGTCTGAGACACTTTTTTTACTCTGACTATAAGTGTTTATTATTGAATTGTGCATTATTGTACAGAAATTCCTATTTCTTCTTAGATTGATTTAATGTATTAAATATTATATACCTTCAAATCACTCAGACATGCATTTGTATGTATGTGTTCTTTACAGTATATGTTAGCTGAGAAGATAGAAAAGAAATTCCTATATTCATATATGAGATGTGAACTTGTGCACAAGAAGCAAAGTATCTCAATATTTTGTAGCTTTCTTAAAATTATTTAAAAGTCTTGTCTAATCTAAATCAAGACTAGATCAAAATATATAGATTACCACAATTCTAAAGGAAGGAGGACATCTTCCAAGCAAAAAGAAATGTACATAAGGTAGCATAATTACACAGCCACATGGTCGGTGGTGGCCAATTCCACTTTCCTTGTGGATGAAAAGAGACAATATGCCCAATCAGAGTGTAGTGATGGAGAAGCTGTAATTCTAAACTATGTCCAAATTAGTGGTTTGTTCCTATAATAGAAAATTAAGCATATTGGATCCTCCAGGTTCCCTGGTTTTCTCACACCTTAAAATAAAAACAGGTCAGTAGATTACTATAAATGGCTGCTGTGAATTGACCGGGGGTGTAAATGAGTATGTGTGAGTGAGTGTGTAAATGAGCGTGTGCATTGTCCCGTGGGGTGGATTGAGGTCCTGATGAGGGGGTATTTCTCCTTGATATTCATTGTTCCTAGATAGGCTCTGGATCCATCATGATCAGGATCAAACTGTTATTAAAGGTGAATGAATGTACTGAAGGTACACTTAACTGCGTTTCATGTGAATGCACAAGAGCACCTTTTGAAGGTTATTTTAGGGTGTTCACATGTAGAATCATGTCATTCTATTCACAGTGGCTGCTAAGACAAGACCTCTGCTGTCTCTATGCCTCAGTTTTAAGAACAGAGCTTGTCATAAATGGGACATTAAAAATAAATTTAATCAATGTTAAAACTGACCATTTAAATTTTGTACTGTATGTGTTTCCAGTTTCTTACAAAGAGCTGCAATATACATGAGAGTTGTAATCCTGTGAGCTCCAGAGATGGGCAATTGAGTGTGTGTGTTTAGACAGATAAGGCTTGGGGGCCTATGATGAAAGATAGACTTTGAAGATACTGCTGCCAGATCAGTTATTCCAGGGCTATGATGTCTAAATATCACAAAATCAGAAAGGCGAGCTAACCCTGTAGAGAGAAGGCCATTTTCCAGTACTTGGTGTTCATAGGGCCTGTCATAGTCCTGTCACATTAACACATTAGCTTGTCATTGTTTTTACCATCTCAGTTATTTAATCTCCCATATAAGGTGATGATAAAGAATTTTTACACCCTTACACCAAGAGAGCTTTCTGACAGGGAGCATCACAGCCTGGTTTGGGAACAGCACCAAGCAGGATAAAGATGCTCTCCAGAGGGTGGTGCTATCTACAGCAAGTGATGCTGGACCAAGGCAAGGAGGTATTTAAGACCTCTCAGCCATCTGAGCAATATTCACTCTGGTCAGGAAAGTGCTTCATCTTCCTGAAGGTCAACACAGAGAGAATGAGAGGGTAATTCTTTCCATAGGCTATTTGTATTGCACACCCACTACATTCCAGTCGATATACCCATTTTACACAGTATTTCTTAATAGTTATTGGGTTGGCAATTCACACAAATTTCATTACAACTACCTCAACTTGATGTTGCACAGTTCATTGTATTGAACATACATTTAAAAATGTATGTTCTGAATATAGTCATACTTGCTTTCTTACTCATTTTTCCACACCCCTAATCCTGTACAGGGTCACAGGAGGTCTGGAGGTCTGGAGCTCAGGGTAGGAGATGAGGTAAAGCCTTAATGGATGCCAGTCCATTATGGTCATACTTGAGCTGCCTAACATGTATATCCCATATTCCAAAATGTATAATTAATTTTCTGTTCTACCTATATAATAGTAATTTCTGGTTTATGTGAATTCTATTTTTATGGCACTGACAGTTGTAATAAGCATTTTACTGCACTTCGTACTGTGTATGATTGTGTGTGAGAAATTGAATTTGAATTTGAGGCGTGCTGAACACAAGCCCCAAAACCCCCACGACCACACCCAAGCACAGCAAGGCTGAAAGCACTCACTGTCAGAAAACATAGTACAGGGAAAAGAAAGCTTTCTGAATCACAAAGTCACTTCAAAAAACAGCTATTCTATAACCCATGCACGTTATTCCACTAAACTGTTTTTATTCTTGCAGTTTATATTTGTAGAAAAAATAGAAAAAAAAAACTTTGGCCATAATTTATTAACTTTGCCTTGAAAAGATTCTAAACTGTTTTTACTGCATATTTAGAATTCTAAGGAGGTCAGAATAACTAAGGAGACAGGCAGAAGGCCACGCAATGTGCAAACTGAATAATACAATTTAAACTGGAGAAATAATAATAATAATAATAATAAGTAAATATTGAAATTAAGCAATATCACTGCTGGGAAGTGATGTTGTGCTGAATATCAGCATGGCTATGATGCGGACATTGCGCATGTCCTCAAGGGTGATATTGTTTTATACAAACACATATTATATTATCACACTCACTCATTCACTCATCATCTATACCGCTTAATCCTGTATTCAGGGTCACGGGGGGCCTGGAGCCTATCCCAGGAGACTTCGGGCACATGGCAGGGTACACCCTGGACAGGGTGCCAATCCATCGCAGGGCACAGACACACACACATACACTCACTCATTCACACACTACGGGCAATTTGGGAACACCAATTAGCCTAACCTACATGTCTTTGGACTGTGGGAGGAAACCCACCAAGCACGGGGAGAACATGCAAACTCCATGCACACAGAGACGGGAATCGAACCTGGCCGGGGATCGAACCCGGACCCTGGCGGTGCAAGGCGACAGTGCTAACCACTACACCACCGTGCCGCCTCATATTATATTATATTATATTATATTATATTATATTATATTATATTATATTATATTATATTATATTATATTATATTATATTATATTATATTATATTATATTATATTATATTATATTAAATCTTCTGTTGGCTACACTGTCTTATCAGCACTTTCCATTTAAGGCTACAGTCTCCCCAGTCAATGCTGTGAACATAAAATAAGACAAAATTAGAGCAGCTTTCAGTAATAATGTTTTTGTGGTCTGAGGGTGTACCCGGTGTCGTTATTTATCAAAGACTTTGTGCACAGTATGGAGAAAGTGTTTGGATATCTGCAAACAGAATTTCGATCTATACACTTCTGCCCACTCTGTTGACCCCCTATAAAAAATGTCATGATTTTTTTTTTTTGCATGATTTTTTGATGATCTGACTTTCATATGTTTGTTTCCCTGAAAGCAGCATGATAAGGACAGTAATTCACTTCTGATGAAGAGATAAAAATAACGGTGCATTCGTAGCTCACAGCTCAACCTATTTTTTTTAAATGTGGGAATACAAAAGCTTGTTGACAGATGGACAAAGTCCATTATGTCCAAAAATGATGTATTTACCTTTTTTTATTATTATTATTTTTTATTATTATAATTTTTTTAAGTGTGAGGATAAATTTGGACTCACCCTCATAGTTTTAACTTCTTACATGTACAGTACTATGTAGCCAAATGGTAAGGAGAATAAACCATGAAGGTGGTGGACAGTCTCTTTGTATCCCAATTCGCATAAAATGGAAAGCGACGCAGGGTTTTCAATCCACTTGTCCCAAACACACATGCAGTGCCTTTGATTAGGGGTTAGTGAAGGATTTGGGCTTCAGCTTTGTGTTAGAAGTTAGTTGGCGGCAATTTGGAATGACACGAAAATAGTGTTTAAGATGACAAAACATTATCAGATATATATATATTTTTTTTTTTTTGCTGAAAATGCACCTTGACTGGTTTTGAATGTGTGTTTTGCTAGCCAGTTGCTCTTTCCTTAGTACTGTGGAACACACCGACTTTCACTAGGCAACTGGCAACTGACAATTTGTATAATTAACAATTGTTAGAACACCTTTCATATAGGTAAATGTCTCAGTGCTGCTACAATCTACAGTATTACCACCACTCGTGGTGCTAAATAGCAGGAGTACAGTGTCTGTTAATAAAGACTGTGAGTGATTACAAAAAGGCATGCATGATTAGAACTTAGGTGCACATTAATGTACAGTAACTGTGTAGTGCAGTGTTTGCCATATTTGTATCCCAAGATGTATTGTGAGTATTGGAATTTGAGGCAGGTTCTGGAGGTGGAAGGCGAAAGTGCTAACTGATACACCACCATGCCGCCCGGAGCCATCCTCACTCACTCAGTCATTGTCTATACCACTTTATCCAGTATTCAGGGTTGCGCAGGGCCTGGAGCCTATCCCAGGAGGCTTAGAGCACGAGGGCCAGGACAGGTGGCACACACTCACACACTATGGGCAATTTGGGAATGCCAATTAGCCTAAAGAGGGCTACCAAATAAAGTCTGCATGTAACACATACATACAGTATTTTGCATATTAGTCTTGTTCAGGTTTTTCCTGTACTATATGTTTTCAGCCTGTAGCTACCTGTAGTGATGTACCCCGGTGTGGACTGATCTGCCCAATCATCTATAAGGCGGGAGACTGTATGCCTCTTTAAAATTCCAATGTAACAACGTCAAGAAGTGCCCTGTCATTTATGGTTTTATCCTAATACAAAGAAAAAAAGGATAAAGGAGAGTGATATGTGATTAAAAAAAATAATTACATAGAATGCATAGTTAACTGTATTTATATTTAATTAGCCCTGGGGCATGGCCCGAAGCAATCTCTGTGCTCACGTTTTATGTTCAAGCAAGCCCACTTGTTATGTGTGTCCACACTGTACATATAGACAGCACAATCAAACAGGTTTGTTTATTAACAATTCTAATAAAGTTCTATTCCACCAAGATATCTGAAGCATCTACAGTAATTCCTTGTCAAAAAAAGAGAAAAGCAGAGTTCCTGTTTGAAATTTTACATTGTACAAAAGTGTGTGTAGGTCACAATAAGGACCTGAAATGACTGTCCCAAGAAGTGTAACCAAAATAATGTAAAAACTCCTCTAACGTGTAATCTGGCAGACAGAAACTCTCCCTTCAGGTTTGCTTTCACATTGGTGTGTCCTGGGTTGCACTTTGTGATCACACCTTGTAATCCTTTATTCACGAAAAGAGCACAAGGCCAATTCCCATCGTCTTTCCGCTTTCTGTCAGCAGATTGTTGTGGATATATCGCCATTCCCACCCTCATGTTCTACCTTGTTGTTAATTACGGTGCACTAAAGCCAAGTGAAGATGGAATCGCAGTGTGAATTCTTGTTTCAGTGCTAGCCATGCTCCTTGCTCAACCCTCTAATTGCTGTCAGTTTTTTTCCCCAATCAGGCTTAATGGGCTAGAAAAGGAGTTAATGACCTGACACCTACTGAAGCTCTGTCCTCTCATTAAATCTGAGGCAGCAATGATAGCTGCACCCTCTCTTACAGCTTGGCCCGCTAGTAGTAGGACTTAATGGAAACTTAATAAAGCATATCAAGCCAACTAGCCCACACTTTTTAAGTTCCTCAATGATATGTGTTGATAATTATTGTGGTAAAGATTTACAACATCACTGTAATTACTTATTACATTTTATTAAAGGGGGTGTCAGAAGGGATATGCACTTCACTTACTCACACTCATTCATTGTTTATACCACTTTATCCTGTATATAGTGTTGCGGGGGCTTGGAGCTTATCAAAGGGGACTTAGGGCAGGGGACAAGGTGCCATCCATCGCAAGGCACACACAGACATACACACACTATGGCCGTTTGGGAATTTGCTTAATCTGCATGTCTTTGTACTGTGGGAGGAAACCAGACTACACAGAGGAAAGCCACCAAACACATGCTAACTCAAACCTGGAACGTGGGGGTGCAAGGCGACAGTGCTAACCACTGAGTCACTGTGCAGCTGACACGGACATTAAAGGCAAAAAGAATTTGTACTTAAAACGGTATGGAATAGTGGACTAGTGTAATGCACATAGAAAACCTGATTTGTGGTCAAATGTATACAAGTCATTCTTGAGAATTGGGGCAAAACATGTCCAGCATATTATACTGTATTGTGTTTTTCTGTAAAATTCATAAATAATTAAGATTTTGATTAAGATCAATAAATATAAGCTGAATCAATTCAGCATAACAAAATATTTTTTCAATCCAACTTAAAATTATTTTTATTTTATTTGATAAAGACCTAGACCTGAGAAAGTCCTTGTCTAGAACAAGGATTCACAATTTCAAATGGCTAAAAAAAAACTGGTTAAAATATATGAAGAAATTTAAAACTTTAGAAAACCAAAATTTGTTTTTCAACATCATTACAGACATATCTAAAAAAACGAATAAAGTCAGGCAATCTTGTGGTAAACCCAACCTTCAAGGACCGAAAAACAAATGTGCCTCCCATATACATTTCAGTTTAATTTATTTAGTATAACATGGAGTTTTGTCAACACCATCAGATGTCAACACCTTCAGGAAATTCATCTGACAGTGGTAACAATTACACCCAGAGTAGATTAAAAAAAAATTTTTTTGTTAAAATGTACTTATTATTTTGCTTAAAGCATGATTCTTTGCTTTAAAAGGGCACACACACACACATTCACCCTTCACCCTCATTCACACAATATAGGCAATTTGGGAATTCCAATTAGGAAACCCATCAAGCATGGGGAGAACATGCAAACTCCATTCACACAAACCCAAGGTGGGAATCAAACACCGACCCTGGAGGTGCAAGGTGGTGGTGCTAATCACTAAGCCACCATGCTGCCTAAAAACAATTCAGTGGTTCTAAAAATATAAAAAGCTGGATTCAAAAAGAGTACTAAAAATGTTTTGAATATGTGAAAGTGTTTTCACATATTTCACACATTGTGAAAGAATGATTCCAATGTGTTAGATGCTGCATAAGTGTTTACAATAAAATTGTATAGTTTTGTATCTGTAAAACCACTGAAGTATGTCAAAGATCTCTTCTCCTATAACCTACAAGAGTTTGTCCTTGTACACGAGGCTCTGTCTGCATGCAGATCCTGATTCCTGCATGCTCTCATAACCTTCAAATGGAGTGGGCGGTTCCAAATTCTTTCATTTAATCTACATAATTTAATGTGATATGCATGAGTTGTGGCTCAGGACTTTTGCACAGTACTGTATTTCATTCATTCATCCAACTATCAGTACATCCAGCAGAGATAAAGTTTGGTTACATGTGCCTTTGCAAATTTCACCATCATCAGTCGTTTTTGGTAGCCATTCTGTCAGAAGCTTCTGCCAGAATTCTGGTTGAATATTTGACCACTGTTCTTGGCAGAATTAAATTTGTTTCCTGGCATGAACTGGAATTTTGAGTGTGGTTCACAAATATTTGATAGGGTGAGAGATTAAAGCTAAAATTAGCACTAAAGGCTTTATCAAACCACAACCAACTTTGATGTGTGTTTGGGTCATCGTCCTGTTGGAACACTCAATTTTGTCAACTACCATTTAGCGGATTATTAAAGGTTATACTAAAGAATTTTGTTGTAGTCCTCCTTTATCCATTTATAACTGCTGGAATCAAGGATGATCACTAACAGGAAGTTTCCTTGGGTTTGGTAAATGAAAAGACATTTTGGGACTTTCAGCCCCACTGAATTAATAATCTAAGCTTCTATGTATATTTTGACCCTGTTTTATATAATTCTAAATAAATTTAATTATTGCAGAATTCTTTGATTAAACATGCATATTTTACCATTGTCCTGCAACAGAGATACAATCTTGATATAACATTGATCTTCATAAAGAGAACATGTAAACTTGTATGTGCAACAACATAAAACAGAGACCCTGTGTTCATGCTGCATCATTTATGAATAAATTAGGAGTTTTAATAAGCCTTACCTCAGAATTTCATCGCTAAATCAATGACCAATGGAAAAAAAGCTATGTTGAAGAACTTTCCATCTGCAGTGTCAAAACAATTGCAATATTCAGATCCAATACTTGTAAGGAATTTTTTTTATATATATATACATTTTGACTTACTGGTACTGAGGCAATATTGGCATGGCTGAAGGTAAACAATGTTTCCCATAATTTACTGTCAAATGCGCTGCGTGCCTGGGTGTCCTGATAGCGGCGAGGAGTGACCCCCCTGGATGACGTCGGCCTTGATGTTCCCGGGTACGTAGAGTCGTCTAGGCAGCACACCTGTCGGTTCGGTTTCCGTGGTTTGCGCCTGGCGCAAGCAGAGCCCACCGCGCCTGCCTTGGGTTGAGTTGTTTCAGGTTCCTGATGGTGATGAGGTTTTGGTGGTCGGTCCAGATGATAAATGGTTCTCTGGTGCCCTGGTGCCAGTGTCGCCATTCTTTCAATGCCCACTTTATGGCCAGCAGCTCGCGGTCCCCTACCCCGTATCGCTGCTGAGTGGGGCAAACTTTTTGGAGAAGAAACTACAAGGGTGTAGTTTCTGGTCTGGACCCCATTGGGAGAGAACAGCCCCACATCTGAAGCGTCCACCTCCACAACAAACTGTTGGTTAGCATCTGGATGGAGGAGAATTGGTGCGGTGGTGAATCGGTGGCAAAGTTTGTTGAATGCGGCGATGGCAGTGGAGTTGAGTTGAAAGTGATGAGATGATAGAAGGTCCAACTTTGTGAAAATGGTGGCACCAGAGAGGGCGTCCAGGGCTGAGTTGGTAAGAGGCAGCGGGTGTCGGTTCTTTATGGTGATGTTGTTTAGCCCCCGACACAAGGGCGTAAGTCGCCCGAATTCTTTTTCACGAAGAAAAATCCGTGGCGGCAGACGAGGAGGAGGGTCGGATGGTGCCTTGGCGGAGAGCGGATGATACATATTCCTCCATCGCCCGCATCTCGGTGGTGGAGAGCGAGTATAGACGGCCGCGGGGGGGGGAGGAACCTGGCTGAAGCTTAATAGCCAGGTCGTAGGGGCGGCAGGTGGGTGGCGCGTTTCTTGCAAAAGACTTCAGCCAGGTCCCGATACGCACTGGGTATGGTGTTGTTGTCGACACCGGTGGCCTCAGACCCCCTAGAGCACGTCCCACCTGGCGCCCATAGGCAGAGTTCGAGGCAGGTCAGCCCCCATTGTAAGATTCGGTTTTGAGACCAGGAGATGAGAGGGTCATGTTGTAGGAACCAGGGGTATCCGAGAATGATGGGTGGAGATGAGATGGAGGTGGCATGGAACCCTCTAAAGGTAGCCCAGATTGAAAAAATCACAATGACAAACTTGGGTTTATCTTGATCAGTCTTTTAATATTGTCATCAGTTGTTCTGGAGGTTACTCTTGGTCAGCCTGTGTTCATCTCCTTCGCTACAGATTCAGTTTCTTTGAATTTTCTCAATATTATAATAAACATAATTTTGAAAGGATATCAGCAGTCTTCAAGGCTCGATTTGAGTGGGATGCAAATCAAAAACCATCCCCTCTGTAAACCATGATCCTCCTTACCCTCACCTTCGGATTAATAATGCTGTTTATTATATAAAATTTTTGATGAAAATTAAATATTAAAACTCTCTACCTATAATCATTTATGAACTATAAATAATGGCGATTAGCCAATCAGAATTTAATATTGTAACATGCTGCTCACACAAGTTTGCGTAATTCTTCGCACTGTTCATATTTTTGCAATGGCCAAGAGAACAGTTCAAACACAGCTTTTGACATACGGTATTTCCAAAAGAAGAGATTCCAAATCCTCTCAGCAGAGACGCGATGAAAATGAAGAATTCAGTTTAACACAGGAGATTAACACAGGAGTAACACAGAAATGAGTGACAGCTTTAATGATTATAAAAGATGCGTTGTTTACCCAATTTGTGTAATTTCATTCTCAATCTATAGAAGAGGTTTTGTTTTTTCATTAGACTTTGTGGCTTCACCTACATGCTTGGGTAAAAAAAAAATTTAAATACAGTGAGAGAGAGAGTAAGAGAGATTGGTGAGTAGTCACATAAAACTACAGTACTATTAAATTAAATGTTAACATTAATTACTAATGTTTATGCAGATTTTTATTCTACACTTATAATCCTCCCCAGATGAAAGCCATGGAGAGGATCAAATTATAGTTTTGACAATTGCATGTTTATATGCATGTGTTGTAGTTGCCCACCTCTTTTGATTTTTTTTTTTTTTTTTACAATTCGACCATTGCCAGTCTCACTGTGTCTCACATCTGAGTGTCTTGCATGATATGAATTTAAAAATACAAGCATGTAATTCTTGCGGAAATATTTTCCACAAAATTCCAGATATTCAATGCAGCATGTACCCAACGTGTCAAAAATTCAGGTAGGTATGAGGTTTAAGAAACAGCATTAAAACAAGGCAAAAAGTTTCATGCATTTCATTGGCCACATGTTGCAGCCAGGGAGGCAGAGATAGAGTGAAGTGAAAAATAGTTCAGGGAATTGTTTTTATTCCTAGAAAATATCAAGACCTTGGCAGCACAGTGGATAGTTGGTTAGCACTGTGGCCTTGCACCTCCCGTGTTGAGGGTTTGATTTAAGACTTGGGTCTGTGTGTGGAGTTTGCATGTGTTCCCCATGCTTCCTTGGGTTCCTCCCACATACATGCAGAGTAGGCTAATAGGTGTTCTTAATTTGCCTGTAGTGTGTGCATGCTTGCCCTGAGATGTCTTGGCACCTTGTCATGGGTGTACCCGACCTAGTGCGTGAAGTCTTTTGAGACCTTGTATATGCTAAGCGATAGAAAACTAATAATAAATAACAAGATCTTTTAAACCTACAGAAATTATTTCTTTTGTAAAAGAAATCTGGACCTGTATTTTTACAGCTTTGCAGATCTTAAAAACCTTATAGTACCTTGAGTTTTATGCTCTTTGGACAGAATGGCACAGAACAGGGCAAAGTATTTGTAAATGCATTAACAAAAATCCTTAAGAGTCATCTGAGGACACTTATACAGTAGGTGAAAGAAATAGTTGTGTATTGCAAAAAGTTGTGTAATGTTTTTTTTTTTTAATTGTGTGTGTGTGTGTGTGTGTGTGTGTGTGTGTGTGTGTGTGTGTGTGTGTGTGTGTGTGTGTGGACAGAAATGTACAGTATTAAATGTAGTTAATATAGTAAATATAGTTACATTGTACAAGATTTAAAATTTATGTTTGTAAACAGTTTCTCTTTTTGACATTGACTTTTTTCTTTCTTTCTTGACACTCAAAATATTAAAATGCATAAGAAAATAAATTATGGAATTGTCCTTCTGTATAAAGTAAAATATCTTGTTGACTGTTGTGCCCTCTTGGCACCCCTATTATTATTATTACTGCACGTATAGGGTGTCTCTAGTTATTATTATTATTATTATTATTATTATTATTATTATTATTATTATTATTATTATTCTTGTTCTTGTTCTTGTTCTAAAACCATATAGTACATGAAACAAATAGCATTTGAGCTTACAGGATAAAAAGGCTATGTATGTGTTTTACCATTGTTTGGATGGCCAATATCTCAATATCTCGTTTGATAGTTACTTTGGGGTAACCTTCAAGCTAAATTTTATTTTTTTTTCTTTTGTATGTGCATCCATGAGAAGAGGCAAGAGGCATATCATACAGATATTTTTTTACCCCTTACCACTTCAAGGTCACTGAAGTCTGAATGGACTGATGTTATTACATTAATTAAGTTTAGCTTAGATTTGACCAGCCATACAAACAGGTCACCTTGAGTCCATAAAGACTAGCATGCAAGCTAGGGGTAGGGGTAGCGCTTTGGTTAAGACATTGGACTACTTATCAAACGGTAAGAGGTTGAAAACCCCAGTACCGCCACAACTGTCATAGGATCCTGAGCAGGACTCATCAACTGCTGAGATGTGTAATGAGAAACAGTAAATGGACAGCGTGTCACCAAATACTGTTAACGAAACTCGCATGCAAGTGGACAAGGTTTAAGTGAAGAAAAATTTAACTGTGCACTTCACTGAATTTGAGTGATGTTTTTCCTCTGGAAATATATATTTTTATTTTTATCATTGCATTATGATGATTGATGAACCAGGTCACATGCACTAGAAAGAAGAACAAGTCTTCCAGATGTGTAATATATTTTTCAGTATTTCCTCCCACAAGACACCATTGCCAGGGCCATTTTCTGTATTTTTGGAAATTTGAAATAAATTGAAAGGATGGCATGCATTCCCCTATGCTTTTGCCATGCCTCTTCACAGTGAATAATTTGAATCATTTATCTGAAAGCCTGTTAAAAATATTATGCATTGTAATAATGATGAAAGCCACTAATGAATGAGGATTCAGTATATTTTTAAACTAGATTCATCATGTCTTGCAATCTCCTTTGTGTTGGCAAGGAGAGCAAATCCATTTACAGAGTCAGAGGAAAAGAGTGCAGGTTGTAATCTTTGTTCCAGTTAGCCGGATGGACGTGTGTTTAAATCTAATGTTTTGATCTAAAGTTTGAATGTTGAATTTTTGGACCCAGTGTCCAATGCTGTAAAGCATATATATAATTTTAAAATAATATAATTTTAGAAGCCAATAAGACTCAATATCATTACCACCCTATATGTGTATCATGCTGAGAATATTTGCATCTATTATTATATTCTGATTTAAACTGGAATTGGGTGTGATCTATACCAGATTTTTTTTTACCTTGTTGTTTAAGCCTGGAAACTAGGAAAATGAACTGTTTGAAAGAAAGTGAGTCTTTGGACTACTGATCTGAAGGTGCCAGGTTCAAAACCCTAGTACAGTACCACCAAGGTGCCACTGTTGGATCCAAGGCTGCTCAGATGTATAATGTAAAATGTAAAAATGTAAGTCTCTCTGAATTTTGAATTTAATGCATATATTTGTATAGTGCTTATAACAGTTGACATTGTCTCAAAGCAGCTTTACATTAGGTAAAACTCTGGATATAAATTAATGATGTTTATCCCTAATGAGCAAGCCAGAGGTGACGGTGACAAGAGAAAAAAACCTGAGATGAACATAAGGAAGACATCTTCCAAGGAACTATACTCAAAAGGGAACCCATCCTCATTTGGGCGATACCAGATGGTACAAACATTAATAAATCCCTCGTTCAACAATGTGCTCTGAGGTGTTTTAGCTGATACTGTACAAAGCCGACTTTGTTGAGGCAATTGGAATTTTTTATAGGATCAATAAAATATATATCTATCTATCTATCTATCAAATATAAAATATCTATCTATCTATCTATCCATCATAGTGAAACTGCTTGTATTGATGATTAATGATATTTCCATGAATATTCTAAGCCATATGAATGGAAATTAAGTAAAATCTTATCAGTTTGCTTCATTTTTTAAGTTCAGAAAAGTTTGCTAGTTACTCAGATTTTTCAGAATCTATTATAAAGCTGTGAAAGCATGCTTTTGATAGTCAAAATGGTGACCTTCAAACAGTATTTTATACAATCATTATAATTATAATTTTCTATGATTCTTTTTTTGTAATGCTTGAAAATGTTTATTTATTTATTTATTTTTTTTTATTTTTTATTAATAAATCAAAAACATAGGTGGCACATGGTGTAGTGGTTAGCACTGTCGCCTTGCACCTTCAGGGTCTGGGTTCCATTCCCGGCCAGGCTCGATTGCCGTCTCTGTGTGCATGGAGTTTGCATGTTCTCCCCGTGCTTGGTGGGTTTCCTCCGGGTACTCCGGTTTCCTACCACACTCCAAAGACATGCAGGTTAGGCTAAATGGAGTTCCTAAATTGCCAGTTGTGTGTGAATGATTGTGTGAGTGAGTGCATTTGTGTGTGCCCTGTGATGGATTGGCACCCTGACCAGGGTGTACCCTGCCTTGTGCCCTAAGCCTCCTGGGATAGGCTCCAGGCCCCCATCATCCTGAATACAGGATAAAGCGGTATAGAACATGAGTGAGTGAAATCAAAAACATGTGCAATAAACATACAATAACACACTCACTCTCTATAATACTTATGCTGTACAGGGTCACAGGAGGCCTGGAGGCTATTCCAGAGGACTCGGGCAGGAGGCAGGGTACACCCTGGACGGGGTGCCAAGATATTGCAGGGAACAAGCACGCACACACATACTCACACACACTCTCACATTATGGGCAATTTGAAAACAGCAATTAGCTTTCTCCTTTCTGTTTTTGGACTATGGGAGGAAACTGAAGCACCTGGAGGAAACCCACCAAGCACAGGGAGAAGATGCAAACTCCACAAAAACAGACCCAAAGACAGTGCTTGAGCCTTCAGCCCTGGAGGTGTGAGGTCACATGGTTAAACACCATGCCACTTAAACGCCAACATACAATTACAATTTTTTTAGTTAATAAAAAAAAATTGTGGGCTCAACAGAGATATGCAGCTCTGTGCACAGCATATGGTTTATGTGAGCAGCGGTTCACAATATGAAATCACATTTCTTTTGTTTGTACAGAAACATAGTAGAAATTTGGGGTGATTTTGAAGCTCAGTGCGAAATATTAATATTGTTTTATCAGTACTTTGTTCCAAAAGTAACATGTTTGAGTTTGTTCTTTAATGAACTTGAGCTTTAAAGTTCTGTGAACAGGATTGCTAAGCTCCGAATGTAATGTATTGCACATACAATATACTGTGTGGCCGAAAGTATGTAGATGCCCAAGCATACACTATATGGGTTTTGCCACAGTTGTTTTCCTTCACTGGAAAGTGCAAGCTCAATGTTCTAGCATGACAATTCCACTCCAAGGAATGTATGAGATCTAAAATTAAAGTATGCAATTAAAAAAATGACGTATACAATTTGGAATCAATGATATGTTGGTTAGGCGGCCCGGTGGTGTAATGGTTTGCACTGTCGCCTTGCACCTCCAGGGTCCGTGTCCGATTCCCGGCCAGGCTCGATTCCCCGTCTCTGTGTGCATGGAGTTTGCATGTTCTCCCTGTGCTTGGTAGGTTTCCTCCGGGTACTCCGGTTTCTTCCAACAGTCTAAAGACGTAGGTTAGGTTAATTGTTTCAACCATATACAGTTCAGTACACAGTGTAACAAAACAACGTTCCTCCAGGACCAAGGTGCTACATGCAACGACATAAATTAACAACACAACATAAATTAACAACACAGATTTTTACATTTATAAGTTAACCTAAAACTATCTAACCTAAAACTATCAATTTCTATACAAAAAAAGAGACAACAATAGACAACAAAGTGCATGTGCAAATGTGCAAACAAAGAGCTACATGACAACACAACAACGTAACACGTTACAGTACTGAAATACCTTTTTAGTGATGGGATATGAGTTGAGGTAGTGGGGAGAGCAGCAGTAAACAATTGACATTGTGTCAAAAATATTGTGTGCAAATAGCAAAGTGAAATAAATATTGTGCAAATATCGCAAAGAGCAGAAGTTTCTATTTGTATTAGAAACAAGTTACACTACAGTAGACAACATAACTTGTTACAGTAGGATATTTGCACAACATCCAAATCACATAGCAATCTATTTCACAGAACGCATCACAGACATACTGTATTTTTACTTCATCAATGCTAGAGTAACTGCAATGGCAGTAGCTAAAGTGTAAAAGTCCTTTTTCTTTGCTTGAACGTTCTCCAAAAATATATTGAATGCATTTAATTCACTTGTGGCAGCGATTGCTTTTTCACCGGTTTTATAGTTTCGCTTCTCTGAACATATGAAAAAAATGACTGATATGACTGGCTTTCTGGCAAGCAATGTAAAAACACCCCCCAATCAATCACACTTACAGTATCCAACTTATCCTAAGATGCTCCTACAACTTGATCGAAACCTACCTGTACCTAATCAAGGGGCTTTGGTGAGACAGGTAACTAGGACCCCAAGGATCACTATAAATGAGATCCTGAGTTCCCTTGTGGAGATGGGATAGCCTTACAGAAGGACAACCATCATTGTGGCACTCCACCAATTAGACGTGTATAGCAGAGTGGCCAGACAGAAGCCATTCCTCACATGCCAGCCTGCTTAGAGTTTGCCAAAAATGCTCCTGAAGGATTCTCAGACTATGAGAAACCAATGGTTTTATTACACCTCGGGTCATATTACATAGTTCTCCTCAATGTGTGTGGAGAAAATCAGGTACTGTGTATGACCTCATTAATACCATCCCTACAGTCAACCATGGTGGTTGCAGCATCAACCAGAGATACAGAATAGACGGAAAGTAAATTGTTATCCTACATTAAAAACGTTCACAGAGTGCTCAGGATCTCCGGTTGGGGTGATCAAAGCACACTGCTCAGAAAGAGCAAGAGTGACTATAGAACAACACATTGAAAGGCCTGGAATGGCTCAGCCAGCCATTCCAGACCTGAACCCAGAAGAGCGTCTCTGGAAAGACCTAAAATTGCTGTTTACTAAAGCGGATTGAGCTTGAGCAGTTCTGCAAAGAAGAATGGAAAAACGTCCAAAAGGGAGGTGTGGCAAGCCTGTAGCATCATTAACAAGCAGATTTGCGGTTGTCATTACTGCCAAAGGGGTTTTAACCCAATTCTAACTCATGGGTCTGGATACTGTGCATGGAAAACACCTGCTTTTACTTTGTCAATGTGAAGTACTGTGTGTAGGATAATAGATGGAAATTATTTTAATATATTTTAAGATGAGAGTGAAGCAACAAAATTTGGAAAAATTGAAAGGGTACTAAAACTTTCTGTTGAATCTGTACATCCATACTGCATTTCTTTTTCCTCTTTCTATTATAGTCACTGTTTAATGGATAGCACAGTGGTATAGTGGTTACCACTGTGGCCTTACACCTCCAGAGTCAAGCATTTGATTCCTGCCTTGGGTCTGTGTGTGTGTGTGTGTGTGTGTGTGTGTGTGTGTGTGTGTGTGTGTGTGTGTGTGTGTGTGTGTGTGTGTGTGTGTGTGTGTGTGTGTGTGTGTGTGTGTGTGTGTGTGTGGAAATTGAATGTTCTCCTCATGCCCGGTGTGTTTCCTCTGGGAAATCCAGTTTCCTTCCATAGTTCAATAACATGCAGATTAGGCAAATTGGCAATTCTGAATCGCCCGTAGTGCATTAGTGAGTATGTGCATGCTTGAGGGCACTGTCCAGGATCTACTCTTCCTACTGCCTTGTGTCCGCTGGCATAGGCTCCAGGCTTCCCACAACTCCCACGACAGTACAGGATAAGCGATATAGAGAATAGGAGAGAGAGAGTAAGTGAGAGCAACTATTTAATGTTTCTTTCACTCTGTCTTTTCATCTCTACACCCCACTCTGCACACCGGTGATTTTTATGGCATTTGAACTGTAATCCTGTGATCCAATCAAAACTGCTAAAGGGATTTGTGAGGGTTTGTGAGGATTTTTTTTCTGCCTTAGTTTCTGCCTGTCAGAATAAATTTAAAGGCATGCATTTAGACTTTGATATAATGTAATAACCATGCAATGAAACAATTAGTGTGATCAAGTGTAATAAAATTTGAAACTATCATATTACTGACCATACCTAGTGTATCTGATATTTATAGTACTGTATATTCCAAGTGTATGTGATTAAATACAACATTTCAGCACGGCTGTCAGAGACAACACAGCTAATGATGCATTGCTTGATGTTGTTAATTGCTTGATGTTGTCTTTGTTAACGCTTGCTCGTCTATCAATAAGATAGTAGCAAGGACACTTTTTACGAATAGCCTTGAGAAATACAGCGAAAGCTTATTTGTATGTGAGGACAGGATATACAGTATAAAGAATGTTATTGGTAATGAAACACTAGGTATATGATGAGAGAATATTAGAATAGAGGATGTATGGATGGTCTATAACACATAAGTCATTCTTCTTGGCTTTCTCCATTGGAGAGCCTCGTTTGGAGAGGAAAATGGAAAATTTAAATAGACATTGATTAGAGAGCAGACTGACACTGTAGTGGAAGCAGAAGTAAGAGATCTCACCAGAAGATCTCACTAACTGAAATATATTTATTATTATTATTATTATTATTATTTGGATTAACAAGCTTTTAACAAATGCTGGATGGCACTAGCAGAGATAAGCGGTATATTGTATAGTGCTGTCATCTTCGAGCCTGAACTCGGGTTAATGCCCCTGTGGAGTGCCAAATGTTATCTATGCAGGTTTCATCCCAGTCCTCCGGTGTCCCCCACACCATAAAACATGCCAAGAGTTTGACTGGCTATGTTAATTAGATTAGCAAATTGTAATCTTAACTCCTGTCCTTCGTCCGTGCAGAATAAATTGGTCACTGAAGGTGAATGAATGACCTCCTCTTCAGATATCAGTGCTGCTCTCTGGAGCATAGACAACTTCATGCTAAAGCTAATATCTAATCCTACAGCTAAGTCTCCTCCAGCTAACTAAATAAAAAGACAGCTGTGAAAATAAATCTGGGCTTTTCCCACACCGCACAGAACACAGAATTATCTGATGTTGATTTAGTCAGGATCATCTTTCCTAGGTTCATGGAGTGTTTTGAATGGAGTGCACTTATTTTAGATCCATTGCTCACCACTGATCTCAGATGAGAAGAGTTTTCTGAGCTTGGTGTCAAGGTAAATTGCACAAGGCTTGGCATTGTACAAGATTGGCATTCAGTAATTTCTTTTTGCCTCTGATGTAGTGTACTCTTTAATCATCATTCAGGCAGCTGTATGGCTGATTCAAATGTGCAAGCCACCCATGTACGCTTGTTGCATATATGTCAACTTCCACTGTGCGTGTCTTACATCTTGTAGGACGCTTGGCAAAATGGGATATGAAAAGGTTTGATATTTACTCTTGCCTCGGATGTTGTATTTTATTAAGATAGCATGCTATCAGCAGACCAGTGAGATGGATACTGTGCTACTTCCAGCAGTATCTCCAAAGCAAAAGAGTCCGATCTCATACCCACCTCAGCAGAGTAAAAGGGATGTTTAAATGCACACTTCAGAAGGTCGCCGCTGTAAATTTCCTCTGCAGAGTGCTGATAAGGTCAACCGTCAGTCTTGCAGTGGCGCGAGGAGCAGTGCATAAAAACAGGGACGCTTCGTAAAGGCTCTTTAAGCTGTCGAGGTGCCTGTCACGCATGCCATTACATGGGCTTGGGCCTGGCCTATAACAAGCTCCCTGGGATATGAAAGATATGCACATAATAAAGAGAGCCTTCAGCAGGCTGCTAGTGATTGACTGCATGTGGCGTCGTGGGGCGGCACAGGTCTGTGCCCTTGTGGAGCTTGTGAATAGGCTTTCTATTTTTAAAGATAAGGTTCCCACTGCTTTATGGCAGAGTAGCTGGAAACAGATGCAATTTAGAGCAGAACGGAGTGGGAGCATGTGGAGTCTCACAGGAGTGACGAGCTGGGTTTTCTTTCAAATATTTTGCAGTTTTAAACAAATTCCCAAAATGCTGGCAGAAGAAAATGTAACTGAATTAGTGGTTGCATGAAATATGATGTGGTGACATAAAGGCATAAAACGATTAGGAAGAAAACACTACAATACTCAAACTGCATAGCTGTTTTGACCTGTGTACCGAAAGAAACAAGTCGCACTGATGATTCAATCTTTCATTCGTTTCTTTGTTCATTTGCTCATTTATTCATCAATTCTCACCACAAGGGTATTTTCGTAAAATTAAATAAAAGAAAAAGTTTTTTTTTTTTTTTGTGGTCCCCTGGTATGCAGCGTACTCTGCAGCCGTACTCTATTTGTGTTTAGGCGTATACCTAGATGTAATCACTCATGTGAGTCATACAGTACATATCCTCTATCTTGTTATTTACATCTGGATTTTATTGGTAGACCAACTAAACCACGTATATGTTTTTAATATTTACACATTTTTTACACTTCTGGATTTTACTTTATGTTTTTAATTGCATAAGTTTTTATCAAAAAAAAATTGACATAGTTGCACTGAAATTTCAAACTCGACAACAATTTAGAAGTTTTATCATCGCCAATCCATCTTCAGAAACGCATGCCCTACCTCTGTAAGGCAGAAAAAAGTTACCTACAATAAAAACAACCCACCCACATAATATTATACCATATTTATTAATGCATTCTTATTCCTGTTTAGAAATATGATTAAGAATTTACAAACAATATTAGTTGACAGTGTTAGAATTAATTATCGGTTAGGCTTATTACTTAACACTTAACAATTCTTACTACTGTATTAAGTGTTTAGGTCATGAAACTATAAAGAAGTTCTTTTAGATTTTTTATTTTATCTATTGTGTAATTTTATTTTAATTATTGTTTTCCCCTGTCTTGCCTTCAACAGAAATGTGGTCAGTGCTAATTTGACCAGTAAAATCAGTAACACTCTACATAGGAACAAATCTGTCTTTTGTTTTCTTATCTTATTTCCATTATATCTCTTGTGATTTCTGCCAGCCCTCAAGACAGCCACCTAAGCATCTTCCACTACACTATATTGCTTATCAAACATGATCCGCGCTAACCCTTTGACATGTTTTCATTAGCCTGTTGACTTTAATAACGTTTCTGGAATTCAATGCTGTCCCGAGAAATCCCTAGAGTAGGTCCACGCGGTCGGGGGGAGAGGAAGAAAAGGAAGTACTAAAGTCCACTGGTTTGTGATTTGAACTGCAACTCATAAGCTTTGATTCTGAGTGCTTACTTGATCTATTCATTTCTCTGCAATGTGAAAGCAGCTCTTGAGTGGTATTGACCCTGCTGTATTTCATTAATGCGTCATGTAGTGGCATAAAAAAAACTAGCTTAATGCATTATATTTTTTTCCAGACTTCCTTGTCACCTCAATCACTAATATTATAGTGTTATTGTCAGCGAGATGATGGGAGGTTTATCACAGCTTGGCTGAAGCTCTGTGCTTAGGAATTTAGAAAGTCAAGAGGATGAGATTTATTATTTGATCTTTAAAAAAAAAAAAAAAAAGCAATGGCAGAAAGAATACATGAAGTCCCCAGAAATTAGATTTATCTTTTATTGTCTGGTTTATCAGTCAGTGTTGTGTTAATATCGGTGGAGGGGATTGTCTTTATTGTTATGAATATTATTGGGAAAAAAAAATAGCTGTAAAAAGAAAAAGCTGATCTCGTGTTTTGCAAAAATGCTCTCCCACATATGCCATGCTTCACAAGTGGTCATTTGTTGCTGCCTCTTTGTTTTGCATTTAGACAGAATAATATATTCTTCCGCGAGCAAGGTACAAATTATGATAAATCTTTGCCTTTGACATTGAATTATTGTTGCATTTACCAGCAGTCGTTAAATATGCTGGAGCAAAGCTTCCTTGGTGTGTGTGTGTGTGCGTGTGCGCGCGTGTATGTGTTTGGGGGGAGAGACCGCAGAGTGACATTAGATGGAATGGAGATTGATTCCTAAAGGTTGCTGCTTCCTCTCTCAAACAAGCATGGCAAATACACAGTAAAAGAAGATGGATCATTGGTTTCAGTGTGTTAGGCCTCATGCTTAAAAAGCACGCCTGGTCTAATTTCCATCCTTCCTAATGAAAATTAATGAAATGAAGGTTAATGTAAAGTTAATGAAAATTTCTTCCCAGCCCAAAATTGATGAATACAAGAACATTCAGCTTCAGAGGTGAGAGCTTCTTCATCCTCCACAGCCTTTTACAACCACCCATAGAAGGAATCGTCACTCATAGTCAAATCCAATTTCCACCTTCCATTGATCCATTCTTTCTAAGAGTCAGGTTTTTTTTTTTTCCTGGTCTCTTCACACATCAGGAGACTTTTTGATCTCCTTCTAAGATTTCAGCTTCCATAAACTGATATTGAAGTCACTTGAATAGAGGCTAGTGTAAAATATTAAAGCAATGATTATAAGGTATTAGAATTACATTTCATATACCCCATTTATTTTCCAATGTGAGATTGATTGATTTTTTTTTTTTTACCTCTTAGCTCTCAACTAATTTAGTTGAGGTCAAAGGTTAAAGTTGAATCATAAAATATCATAAATATCATAAAATATCATTAACAGTTAGTAAGACATCCGAAAACACAAGTCTAGTAGCATTACTATGTGCTTTTTGCTATGGCACTACTAATGCTGACCTACTACATTACTAGAGGAAACGAAATACGAAATATAAGAAAAATAACTAAATAAATAAATAAATAAATAAATACATCAATATTACTATATTAATGATGAGCATTGGTGGTTCAGTGCTAGGTTTGTCACCTGCCATGCTACAGGCCCAAGTTTAGTTTTCCATCCAAAACCCAAACGTTAGATACTGGATGCAGTGTTGATCCTAGATCCTAGCCCAGATAAAATGGGTGGGTTGTGTCAGGAAGGGCATCCAATGTAAAACATGTGCAAGTTGCGTGCAGATCGGATGGTCCGCTGTGGCGACCACACGTCGGGAGAAACGTTAATAATATTAATAAATACACATAGCAAAGATTGAGAAATTTTCCCCATTTTGATGTTTGAGGTAAAAATCAATTAAACCTCTTGACTTGTATCTCGGCGGCACGGTGGTGTAGTGGTTAGCGCTGTCGCCTTGCACCACCAGGGGCTGGGTTTGATTCCCGTCTCTGTGTGCATGGAGTTTGCATGTTCTCCCCGTGCTTGGTGGGTTTCCTCCCACAGTCCAAAGACATGTAGGTTAGGCTAATTGGCATTCCCAAATTGCCCGGTTTAGATGATGAGTGAGTGACTTGTATCTCTATGATTTTAGACATTTTGCTGCTGCCACTTGATTGGATAACTGTTTAAATGAAGAAGTATACAGATGCTTCTGTAAAGCAGATTGTAAAGTGGACTGTAATTTTATTTTATGATAACAGACAAATGTTATTTTCAGCATTTTGATTTGGCTTATATATATATATATATATATAAATTAAAAAAATAAAAATCCAGATAGCATTGTTATATTAAACAACAGTTTGTTTAGTAACTGCTTCTAAGTTATTCCAAATTGCCCCAGAACCACCTGGGTTGTGTTACACAAGCTTGTTTCACCAGCTAAAAATTTAACTAGCTTCTGGACACTGCATTGTGTACATGGTGTAGCTTTGCATTTATGCTATTTTGAATTCAAACCAGAACAGAACAGTTAGTTAGCTATTAAGTGTTTAACTTAAAATGTCAGTACTATTTAATGTTACCTGCACATTATTTTATGAAGTGTAAAGTGCAGCATATTCCACAGCATCGTCTCCTTTGCAACAAATGAATTGCTAATTCTAGCAACCAGGAGGAATCACATATTTGTACACTGTCTGAGGTAACACCTGCTACAAATTAATATTCTTATTACCTTCTTCATCCATTTCCTTGTTTCATTTTTAAATAAGTTGCAAAGTCCACCACAGCATTTTGCATATGCTAAGAATAGATGCTAGCAATGGCTAGGACAGTCATTTATCTGTGTGGTAAAGCATGAAGCAGGTAATCAGGTAATCATCAGAAATCCTTTCTGTCATATTTTTGGCTTTGAAATACACTTTGAACATAATTATAATCAAAAATATATAGTAGCCTAATGTCATTTAATAGTACTTCTGTAATCATGGTAGTTATGCGCCTGAAAAAGTCATTAAGTATGAAACAGTACTCCAAACTATACAAACACAGCAACAAT